>JAOTOM010003609.1:0-30000 GCA_034440615.1 Ashinkailepas kermadecensis
TCTCATACTGGTGACAGATGATGTCGAAAAATGCGGGAAGAGTTCGCGTCATCCGACCTAACCTTCCTGGGAGATGCATGCCATTGCATACCCAATGCATTCATCCGCATGCAAATGCTGGATCAAATTGCCCTTCACTGCCGCCAGCTTCCCACCCATCCCATAATCTGTGTCGTGACCAGTAAACCCAACCGCACGTGTTGAGCATCCCAGTTGGCCAACACAGTTCATCATGCAAGCGCGTCAAATTTCACACCTACGGCCGCAAAGATATCAGCCAGATCAGCAGCTCGAGCACGGCACCGGCACGACAGGCGGAGAATCGCGCCGCGCCGGGGTCCGCCGCGTCGGCCGCGACGGCGCCGCGTCGGCAGCGACGGCGCGCGTGTGCCAACAGCTCGCCGGGGCCGGCCGACACCGGCCGACCATCGGCGCAATCAGTGGCGGCGCCGGTGCCGGCCGACGGTCGGGCTGAAGCCGCCGCCCAGACGACACGCGACGGCGACGGCACTGATTGCGCCCACGGGGGGGGGGGGGGGGTGCGTCGAACGCGGCGCGGCTCGTCGATATCCAGGGCGTTTGGCAGTCGGCGCAGAGCGGCCGTGTGCAAATTGGCCGGCGTGGAGGAGGTGTCGACGCCCGGCGCGCCTGATTGGTGCGCGTCTGGCTCGCGCGGGACCCCGCCGACGGCGTCCGGAAACGGTGCGAGTTTCGTCCGGGCGTCGGTGATCGGAGCTGGCGCACTGGTCACGTGACTGGCGATAGCAGCTTGGCGTTTCAAGGTGGTGGGGGTGTTTTTGAAGAATGCTGAACGAAGGAATATACGACGCCTGATTGCAGGAGTGTTGTCCTCCGTAGGGCAAGTATGGCAGCCGCCAGACCAAAACAAAATATTAATGCGACATGCCGCACCAAAATTTTCGAGCTAACGCTTCACAAAATATCTTACCCGCTCAAATATGGGTTAAAGTTCAGAGCGCATCGCCTCCCCGCTCGATAATTAAATTATGTTCTCGACGAGCTCGAGCAAGAACTACTCATACCTTGGTTCAGCCTCACTTTTTCTGAAGCGAAATTCCTTTGCCAGTCCAAGTTTTTTTTCAGGTCCACATCTGTTCTTGAGTTGTACCACCTGCCAAGAAGTGATTTCGTGCTCGGCACCATTGATGATAACCGGATGAATCCACTTTCGCTCAGGGATTTAGTCTCACACACACGATATGGGCGTATGAGGGAGAGGTGTGAGGAGGGGGGGGGGGGGGGGGTCGGAAAGAACTTCAAACTGATTTTATTACGAGCGAGATCGAAACCCAAGGGAGTATATCCACGTAAATATGGTACAGACGTTGACATTAGCTACCAGGCCTGGCTCGTGTCGGCCGGACCATCCCACTTCTGAAACCGTAGCAACTTCTCGGTCTAGCGTTTCGCGTTCTAAACTAGAGTAGGAAGTGCTATTATAATTTCGATTTTTACGATTTTTTTCCACTATTTTTATGAGATGCTCTTCTTCTTTGTTCCCAGGATGTTCCCGGCACTACTTCCGCCGCAAGCATCGTTCAACAGCGTACTTCGTTATTATCGTTCTAAAGCATATTTCCCCTGTCTAGTTGTCTTACTCAGAGCCAGATCTGCCTTTTTCTCGTTGAGATTTCCAAACTTGCATCACGTCATTTATCCTGAAGTACTCTTGGTCCTTATTCAAAGACAGGGGCGTGCGGGTATGCCCTCGGCAGCATTCTGGCGAGCGGACAGCTGACCATGCACTCACACCGCAGCCGGCATTTGCCATCCGTCCACGGTGGAAAATGGACACAAAAATGCATCGTTAATGAAAAAAGGCAAGGAATGTTTGATTGCTAACCCGGGGTTTCAAACCCTGCCCCAGACAGGAATGGCGTTTTTTTATTTATTCCTGCCTTTAGTAACACAATTTTGTGCATCCGAAATAACCTTAGCTCTGTACACAGGCTTGAGTGCGCGCGGCTATGGCACTGAAGGCAATGCGCGTGTGATTGCTATTCACGGGGACTCGATTGACACGTTTCAACTTTATTTTTCTGGAACATAAACCACTAACCCTGATGGGCGTTACATGGACAATTGTCATGAAAAGTGGTTTTATCTTCCCACGTTTTGCACGTTTACTCATAAATGAAGAGCTCGCAAAATTATTATTATTATTAATATTATATTATTGGTTTTGCCAAACCGAAATTTGTTTTGCCAAACCGAATTTGGAGTCCATTCTTGCCATGCACCACCATATTGGCCTATTCTGAAATTTATAGCTTGTTGGTGTATACTGGAAACGCCGAGTGTGCACCTAGTTTCACTCCACGCCGAGTGTGCACCAAGTTTCACTTCTGCTTGTGTTTCGGTCACTGTGGTACTCGGAACACGATGCAGGTAGTTTGACAAAATGTGTTAATTCAACAGCTCGTAGATGAGGAAAATTCAGCGTCGCTAAACTCCGCCCGGCCTGGTCTCAAGTCGCCCTCATCGCCCCCTCCCCTTCCCCAGGATCTCAGAACCTGGGGTTCCTGCCGAAAAAGAAAACCTGTCAGGTAGATCGTGACGACTCCAGACGAACGCGACCAGAATTTGAGAATGTGTGAAAATAAGACGTCACTGTGGGCACGGATGGTGTCACTGTTTATGCTTCGGGTGGGATTTATTTTCGGACCGCCATTTATCACGCCGGTCGCCGCGTGTTAGTTGTTAGCAGAGGGTTAGTCTAAGCATGCCATGCAGGGTTATCGGTGGGATTAGTACGGTGCCTGGCATTTCGGTTCATCTACGTCCGCTGAACCTCTGGGAAGCCGTTTTACGTTATGAGTTGCAAGGTAATTCGGCTCACCTACGTCTCATGGCTCCTCTGGGTAGTCGTTTTATGTTATGCTATTGTGTTTCCTAAACCAAGTCGGCTCATCTACGTCCGATGGCACCGCTAAGTAATCATTTATTTCTAATTTGGAAAGCAAATCCGCTCATGTACATCTGACGCCATTCGGGGATGGCTATTTACGTGTTTCCTACGAGTGTATCGCGGGCATGCATTGCGTGTTGAAGTGAGTGTTGGTTGTGTGGTATCTACAGTGCTCCGTCTAGTTTTGTGGTGTACAGATATTCAAATAGCAATTGAAGGAGTTCTGGGTGCTTGTCACCCATAAGTGATGGAAGCGACAGGGTGATGCCCTCTTTTTGGCAGAATGCCTTAAGTGGTTGTCTTTGAGAGTTAAAGCTACTGCAGTCTAGCAGGATGTGACCTATGCTTAATGTTGTGTTGCAGGTGTTGCAGTGAGGTGTTATATATTGGCCACCCTCTAGCTCAGGCTGCAACCAGTTTTGTGCAACAAATACTAAGTTCAGTGAGGATGACCTCTTTTTGTCGGTGAGATTGTTTTGGTTTGTTCCATGTGCCTACCGTTAGCTTGATATTGTGGGTGTGGTTGGATTTGTGTTGTGGAGAGTTGTGTTGTGTCCATTTGTTCTGATGATGTTGACGGATGTGGCGTTGTAGGAGTGCTTTGCAATCGTCTGATGAAAATGACATACCGGGGTAGGTGTTTAATGATAAGGCTTGCTTTGTGAGCCGGTTTGCTTCTTCGTTGCCTGGGATGTTGGCGTGGCCCGGTATCCAGAGGAAGGAAAAGTTCTTGTTTACGCTATGGGCCACGCGTTGTCGGATTCTGTCGTTGACGGGATGCGGGCATTCGTGGGTGTTGCTAATTGACTGAAGGACGGATTTGGAATCTGAGCAAATACTATGTTTCTAGCTTTACGCCTCATGAGAATGGAGAGAGCGGCCAGAATGGCCAGTGCTTCAGTGGAGTAGATGGAGAAGTTATCCGGTAGACGCTTGGGAAGCCTAAGGCCTGAACCAGTGACGCCGATGCCTACATTGACCTAGTGTTGCTACCCATCCGTGAATACCAGTGTTTTGTGATTGTTGTCATCGGCGAACTTGTGGAAGATGCCAATAATTTCCGCCCATGTGATAGCCGATTTCTTTTCCGAGAGCAAGTACTCGCTGGGCCTTTGGTTGACTGAGTGTCCAGAATGGCCTAGCGGGCGGTCCAGCTGCAGTGGCTGGCATTGTGAGGTTAAGATTTGAGAAAACCGTAGCAATTTAAACACTATATGGTGGAAGTTCGCGCCCAAATTGGCTCTTGTCACATCTGTCAGGCGTAAAGCAGCGCTGTGCCGGATGATTTGTAATGGACTTTATTTTAATGTGGTAGCGACACAGCTGTTGTGTCCCTCCCACTCCCATCATTTAGTGTTCAACTTGCCACGGGTCTTTCAGTTCTTAGCCTCACAATGCCAATCATTGCGGCTCGACCGCTCTCTGGGCTATTCTGGACACACGGACAGCCAAAGGTCGAGTGCTTGCTTTCGGAACAGAAATCGGATACCATGCCGGCTGAAATTCTTGGCACCTGCAACGAATTCGTCGATCTCAACAAACACAAAGCACTCCTACTCACGGATTTGTAAAAACACGGAGACAAAGTAGGCATCAGCAGCACTGGACCAGGCCTTAGGCTTTCCAATCGTCTACCGGATAACTTTTAAATCTTCATCGCTGAAGCAGTTGCCATACTGGCCGCTACCTCCATGCGAAAGAGGCGTAAAACGAGAAGCGTAGTTTTTTTTTCAGATACCAAATCAGTCCTTCAGTCAATTAGCAACACACACGACTGCCTACAGCCAGTCATTGATCGAACCCAACAAGCCGTGGCCCGCAACGTAAACAACATTTCCTTCCTTTTGATTCCGGGCCACGTCAAAATTCCAGGAAACGAGCAAGCAGATGGGCGGGCAAAACAAGCCTAAACATTGACTACTTATCCCAGCATGGAATATTCGGTAGATGACTGTAAAGCACTACAGCGTCACATACCTAAGCATCACCAGAACACATGGACACAACAGAACTGCACACCTCGCCGTTCCAACGACAGTTACATCACACCAGCGTTAGGTACATGGAACACATCAAGCTAATCACACCGCCGAAAGAAAGTCATCCTCACTATACTTAGAACTGGTTACACAAAGGCTGCACCGCCTCACCTAGAGGATGACCACTATGCAACACCTCACTGCGGAACCTGCAAAAACACATTGAGCAGCGGCCACATCCTGCTAGACTATAGTAGCTTTGATGCTCAAAGACAACCACTTAAGACCTGTCAAAAGACTGTCTCACCCGCTCGCTTCCATCGCTTCGGGGTGACAAACAACCAGAACTCCTCCAATGAATATTTGGCTAGCTGGAGCATTGTGGACACCACACCACCAACGCGCACTTCAACACGCACTGCATGCCCGCGCAACCATTCATAGCAGCGACGTCAATAGCCATCCACGAATGGCATCGGACGTACATGAGCCGATTGACTTTACCACTCGAAATAAATGGCTACCTAGCGGTGCCGTTGGACGTAAATGAGCCGACTTGCTTTAAGCATTGGCACAACGTAGCACGATTTCCCAGAGGTGACGTTGAACGTAGATGAACCGATTTGCCTGATAAATTCACGATGTAAAACGGTTACCCAGAGGTACAACGGGATGCAAAACACCGTAAATGAGCCGGAATGCAAAACTCCGTACTAACCCCACGCACGACCCTGCATGCATGCAGCTGCTACTGACTACTACTAACAACTAACACGTGGCAGCCGGCGTGATAGACGGCGTTGACAATTACTGCCATGCCCACACGATACAGATTCCTTGGTGCTTTTTGACAAGAGCAGGCTAATGCTGGCACACTGGCAAAATCGACTTTTTTGTCAGTCCTTCCCCACCACATATCTTGCGGAAGAGTAAAGCAAACTAAAACCCTAAATATCTCGGAAATATCCCCGTCCATCTCCCGCCTTTAGCACCCTAACGTCACATACACTATGACGTAAGACACCTTTAACGTAAATGTAACGTACCTTAAGCATGCTTGCAAAACCTACTCGCTTTAAAGGCGGCGCAAATGATCTTAATGATCCAGCACGCCTCTAGCCACATTCAACCCCCCATGCAACCACTAATGGTGGGTCCAATGCATTGGGGCCTGAAATGTTGGTGGAGACTGGAGTTTAAAAATGTATGCGGTGCTCACATGAATTGAGCAGCGATAAGGATAGGAAGAAAAAGTGTCATGTCATATCATGACACTTTTGCATGATGTGCAAGAAGTGTGCAACATGTCTTGCTGTGCAGTTTTTTAATCTGTTAATTGCATGAGTTGATTTTAAAGAACTTAGTACTTTGCAATCTATGTTTTTCTTTCACTGGAAGCTGATTGGGAAGCAGATCAACCTTATTAGTTTTTTCCCCTTCCAAGCCATTTCGGAATCAAATGATTGTACTTTTCCTTGACTGTTTTGGAATCATGTCCAGCCATTATCTCAACTTCTTTACACAGGTGATGCATTCCCTTTAACATGATCTTTAAATGTCAAGTTTCTATCGATGCACAGTTCCAGATTCTTTGTCACACGTCACTCATTAATCGTGGATCCAAAATATTTATGTTCAGGTCTGCCACATTTCGAAATATCCCTGTTGTTACACATATTATCAGCTGTGTATTGTTGGAGTTGACCTTGAAACCATGAGGCCTGCAATGCCATGAATATATGTGGTCACAAAATGCCACTACCTCTCAAGGAGAAGCTTAATTTTGTTCCGTTTATTTTTGATTATTTCGACATAATTGCGTGTTTTATGTCTTTGGGTGATGCCCTCAACTCCACAAGAGATATTGCAGTGCAGATGGGGTATCACACCACAGTATTAGGCTACATATCATGCTCGAGCATATAAACCAAGGCCTGATTGAACCAGACTTCTATTGCCCATGCATGTACGTGCATACATATGCACGTACATACATGTCAGCGCTTTCCGAGGGCGGTCGCGTTCGCAGCACGAGCGCGGCTTCCCGCACGGATCGGTCGGAGCGACTGACCGACCGACTGGGAGTGACGTACTGCGGGAGTGAGAACGGCGGCCGCACACTCACCGTTGCGCGCCGCTGGGGGGGCAGGGCGTCTGAAGTGGTCCGGCTGCGAAGCTTGTCGATCGCCTCGGGCGAGACTGGAGCGTCGGTGCCGACGGCTCTGCAGCCGCGTCTCGGGACCAGAAACATCCGATCGTCGCGTCGCCGGCGTCGAGTAGCTGCCACCACTCGCGGCAGAAAGCGACCCCGAGTCGCTGCCGCGGCCCGGCTGCACTGTGTGCGATAAGGATGTCCGACTCCTGGTTAACTTTATGCACTTCGATGCGATATTGGTGCCATACGTTTTCCACAATGGGCGTGCTCGATGTTGATGAAACTGCAGGTGGGATACAAGCTGGTAAGGAACCATGCACGACGCCATTCGAGCGCAAGGGCGGATTCACGAGGAGGGGCGAAGGGGACCAATACCCTTTTAGAACCCGCAAGCCCACCCATCAATCGCAGGCACTCATAGTATCTTGCACTCACCCACTGCAGGCACTCATAGTATCTTGTACTCATCCACTGCAAGCATTTATAGTCTCTTCTACTCGCCCACCGCAAGCACTCACACCACCGCAGACACTCATAGTCTCTTGTACTCACCTACCACAGGCACTCATAGTCTCCTGCACTAACCCACTGTCGGCATTCATAGTCTCTTGTACTCATCCACCTCAGGCACTCATAGTCTCCTGCACCAACCCACTGTAGGCACACATAGTCTCTTGTACTCATCCACCTCAGGCACTCATAGCCTCTTGTACCCACCCACCGCAGACACTCATAGTCTCTTGTACTCACCCACCGCAGACACTCATAGTCTCTCGCAAGTCAGAAGTATCTGTGGTGACGACAAATAAGTGACCACTTCTCCGCCTGCCGGCCACGAATCGGACGCTAAAGCTTGCTACATCTCTTGCACTGCGTGGAGCTGTGTCACATCACATGTGCTGCATACATACATGAAATGACAAGACGAGTACGTAGCTAGTTCCCATTTATGTGTATAACAATATTCCCCTCCTTTACTACATTGTGCATCCACGGAAAGCAAGCATCTTTGTTCTGATTAAGCTGTAGTTTGTCATGCTTGCATCTTCAAACACTCACTCGCATATTGCTCAATGTATTGCATAATGTGTAGTAGGTTAGGCTGGCTATATTTGTGCATTTGTGTGCACCTGTAAATACCGTAGAATGTACTTTGGCAGAGAGGCGTCATCCTAGCTAAATAAAGTAACATCTTTATTTCATCTCACAGTGTCACCAATGAGAAAGCATGGCCCACAACGTCCAGGAGCGAATCATTAGCTATGTCAAACAGCAGCTCCAATCAACTCCACTCCACTGCACTCCGCGCCACTCCAATCCACTCCACTGCACACCGGGCCACTCCACGACGTGATCCACGACTATGTTCACGACACGACAGCAGTCACGACAAAACCACTGGGTCAGAAAAGCAGTGGAACCTCTCCCTCGACAGCGGACGGGTTTGCACCCGAATAAGGCAAGGCAACACGTGCAGTGCACCATCGGAACGACGGCGATACACAACGAGCCGGCCTCGGTTGTGCTCGGCTGAGACCGATAACTATCGTGTGTCGGTGGCGGAATGTCGCACCGGTTCTGCTCCGCCGCCTCGGCCTCGCTTGAAGCGGGTTGGCGATCACGTGCTGCCGTGGTGGTGCCACTCCGAAGTGCTGCCGTGGTGGTGCCACTCCGACGTGTCTGCCGCGGTGGTGCCACTCCGACGTGTCTGCCGCGGTGGTGCCACTCCGACGTGTCTGACGCCACTCGGGCATCGGCGGCCGGGTGTGAAATTCGACTCAACGGTCGGCTCACCCGCAATCGCCTTGCGCTCGGATATCGCTGCTTCGTTCCGATGATCCGACGCCTGCATGCCGTTAATTCGCTCCCACTGGCCTGCTGACTGGGTGGTGGCGCTTCTTGTCTGGTGGCCTGCCGCTCAGACAGGCCACGTTACTTCCGGCGGCGGCGTGACTTGATGGCTCGGCTCCCTGTTGGCTCAGTGTCGCAACGCCGCCCCGAATGGCCTGATGCTTGGGTGGTGCTGCCTCGCTCGTAATGACGTTATGCCTGGTTCTGTTGCTTCACTCCGAACCGCGTGGTGTCTGGATGTTGCATGAGCTGAAGGGGCAGACGCAGCTGCTCATGTTGCCAGCAACAGCTCTACAGTCTACACCGGTAGACCGACAGCCAGAGGTCGAAAACAACCGCCCACCTGACAAACGGCGCGGTGTATAAATAGGCCCACTTTTCAGCGTAAATGGCGCACGAAAGGTGATGCTCGGAGCAAATGTTTGTTCTCGTATAAAAAGCGCTACTCAAGACAATTGCTTGCTCTTTTCAAGGGAATAAGAGGCACCACACTAAACATCAAGAACAAAGCAATATATGGACGGTGTTAGCGTAGACGACTCTCGGCCTGGCTTGCAGCCACACACACACGACACCGTTTGCGGCTATGCGAGACGCAATGCCCAAGCCACATAAACTATGCTTAGTTCGCGCGGGAGAACACAAAGGCGACGTTTTTACGAGCCCTGGTGGCGGCAGGTTGTATGGCTGCACCGTCGGCCGAATGGTAGTCGTGTGCCGGACGTGCATGTCGGCCTGTCCGGCGGCGGACGCGCTTATTGAACGTCCGCGGACGTGGTTACCGTCGCACTTTTGCCGCGACGTTAACTCAGCCGTTTGTGTTGACCTCGTGCACACGAGAACCGTCCAGCCGCCCGAAAAACGCGGCCGTCTCATGGAAGAAGCTACGATTGGCACAGACCTGGCGTCACAGTAACCGAGTCATGGCAGACTGGCGTCACGGTAGCCGAGTCATGGCAGACTGGCGTCACGGTAGCCGAGTCATGATAGACTGGCGTCACGGTAGCCGAGTCATGGTAGACTGGCGTCATGGCAGACTGGCGTCATGGCAGACTGGCGTCATGGCAGACTGGCGTCATGGCAGACTGGCGTCACGGTAGCCGAGTCATGATATGCTGGCGTCACGGTAGCCGAGTCATGGTAGACTGGCGTCATGGCAGACTGGCGTCATGGCAGACTGGCGTCACGGTAGCCGAGTCATGGCAGACTGGCGTCTCGGTAGCCGAGTGTTCAGCTGTACTGAGACCGACTGACTGAGGTTGACTCAGCATGGTGTCGGTGCCCGGAGGCGGTCACGTGGCGCGCCGGTGGCCAGCGGTCAGAAGTGCGCCAGATGGCTGGACGCGGCCGCTCTGGGGCCTGGCGCGCGTCCCAGATGTGTCGCTAGCTGTCTGTTTGTGCGACGTGCGCCCCCTCGCCACGCGACACCTGACAGCAATTAAATAGCGAGGGTTGTTCAGACACCGTTGTTGGTGCAGTACACTGTTGTTAGCTTAACCAGCCCCGTCTCGGGGGAGGGGTAGTTTACGCCCTCCCCTAAGGTTTTCCGTGGATATAGAAAAAAAAAACTGCGCGCAACAACGCACCGAAATTTGGCACACCTTTTTCCACGTCAATTTGGCAAGTTGTGTGAAAATTTTGCGGTCAGGTCATCTACGGTCAACGAGTTAAGTGAGGTTAAGTGAGGCCACCTCCAAAAAAGTTGAACCAGTCGTCACGCTTTAACGGATAAAAATATTGGAATGGAACTTGCAGCGTTTGTTCATCTATAGTGATGCAACAAAATTCAACAAAGGAATTTTTCAATTTTTCGTTTTTGATGACGTATTAGTTTTCATGTTTGCCCATTAGGGCTAACATCGAAGATTCTGGCTAAAATAAGCATGTTTATGAGGGCAAGCAACGTTTCGCGGTTCGCTCAAATACGAAAAAGATAAATTAAAGCAAATTTATAACCAATCATTTTTAATCCTTCAAAAAATTATAATGTTGATTTTTGGGTCGCCAAAATTGTAGGGTCACGTCGATTTCGCCTTCCTTTTCTGAGTTCAAATGAGTTTTGTTTTTAAAATCTCCCCCAAAATGAACCCTCCAGAGCCAAAAACATGATGTCAGTCGTGATCACATAGACCTCCAAGAGACGTCGCTTTCTTGTTTTTTTTGTTAGGTTAAATTTGGGGGTAGTTTCGGGCCCTACTCGTCGAGCGCTTTCCAATGACACCACTTTCGTTTTCACGCAACGCTTAGTTTGAAAATTAGAGGGGGTATGAAAGGACCCCCCCCTCCCCGAGACGGGGTCTGAGGATCTAACCAGAAGAAAAGGGTCAAGGGAATCACCCACGGCGCAATATCGTGGTTGGTTGTATAATTTTGGGGTGATGGTTTTCCATTTCCCTATGTTTCTTTTAATGCTTCCACTGTCAATGCATATTAACTGTGCTTGATTATTTGTGTAATAATAACGCCGATTTATACTGATGGGTTAATGGCGTTGGGGAATCTTCTGCTTCGTTTGCAGCTTTCGATCACCGCTCATTTTCAGCTGAGCCCCTTCAAAGTTCCGTTCGTTGCCTACGATGGTGAGTTTGTTTCCTACATAGTCAGACATGTTGTCATGTTTACAGTACATGTTGTCCGTCTGATGTTTAATAGCGGCTAAAACCATGGTTTTAAGCAGCTTGAGAAAGACACTTTTATCAAATATGTCATGAGAAGTAGATGCACTCCATATTTACAAGTAATTGAACAAAAACTACATCAGACCCGTGATAAATATATGGAAGCAAAAAACTCCTACAGGCAATAATTTTGTGGATATATTACTTCCCAAGTGCTCACATTCTGTCAGAACACACGAACTTACTCCATGGAAATAAGTGCTGCATTTGCGTAACGAAGGCGTAATTTCTCTTTTTAAAAGATGTATTATTGGAAGGGTTCCATGAGAGCAAAACAATCAGTAACTTTAGATATTGCACACAAATTACTGAATCGATAAACTTACCTGGGCCATACAATGTCTCATCCAAGGTATTACACCAGTTTTACATGGTATGTAAACCAATTATATCCCCAGTCAGTTTCATTCAGAAAAAATAGAAGTTTTATCCCGCTATAGCCGATTCAGTTCACTACAACTACATCACCCTGCCTTTCTGTCTACCCTACATGGGCCATATGGCCCACCGGGACCTTTCTCTCCAGTATGTTCAGTTCCTCCAGTATGTTCAGTCCCTCCAGTATGTTCAGTCCCTTCAGTATGTTCAGTCCCTTCAGTATGTTCAGTCCCTTCAGTATAAAGTCATAAAGTCATAAAGTCATAAAGTATTAAGGCTTAATAAGAGCCACAGGGGCCCATCTGGGTTAAGCCTATCTAGAAAAGGTACTAGAAATGTACATACTCTCACCCCAATCAATCCCTTATCCCAAGTTCCTAGGAAGCTTATACCCCAACCTATCTAGCACCACTCACTTGCTACCGCATAACACCCTCAACAATCACAAGCTCCTCCCATCATACCCATCGTGCCACCATAGACAATCTCATCAGCATCACATCCCGAAGGAAGGTGCCGAATCCACTGCTAGGCACACCCCACACAAATTCATAAAGCGTTCAGACTTAATAAGAGACTCACTTGCTATTGCATAATACACTCAACAATTACAAACTCCTCCCATCATACCCATTGTGCTACCATAGACAATCTCATCAGTATCACATCCCGAAGGAAGGTGCTGAATCCACTGCTAGGTACACCCTATATAAAGTTATAAAGCGTTTAGACTTAATAAGAGACTCACTTGCTAATTGCATAACACACTCAACAATTACAAACTCCTCCCAACTCCCATCTCCTCCCTGTCGATCAACCCTCCCTGGAATACAGAAAAACAATCCCCCTATTCTTATAATGATTGTCTATGCCGTTTTTAAAGATGTTCAGTGTGTTGCTACTGGCAATGGTTCCTGGCAGCTGGTTCCAGTGTTCTACTACCCTGTTGGTGAAGAAAGACTGTCTTAACCTTGTCCTGCTGTGATTAACTTTAATTTTGAATTGATGACCTCCAATTGCATCATTTCTGTTAAATTCAAACATTTCCCTGAGATATCCCTGTTCCTGACCATGAACAAATTTAAAAACCTCGATGAGATCTCCTCTCAGCCTTCTATATCTAAGTGAAAATATGTTCAATTTCTTCAATCTTTCCTCATATGCCATGTTGCCCATACCATTAACCATTTTTGTTGCCCTCTTTTGTACTCTCTCTAAAAGCCAACAATCTTTCTCATAACTAGGGGACCAAGCTTGGACACAGTATTCCAAATGTGGCCTGACATATGCACAGTAAAGCTTCCTGATGACCTCCTCACTTTTGTATGACACATTCCTCTGTATTTCCCCAAGCATTCTTAGTGCCTTCTTCCTGGCTTCTTTGGTCTGTTCTGATGCCCCCAATTTTGTGTTCAAAATAACACCTAAGTCCTTCTCCTGCTGAGTCACAGATAGTACTTGGCCACCCATCAAGTATGGAGCCTTCATATGCTGCCTACCTACATGCATGACTTTGCACTTATCAAAATTAAACTTCATTTGCCATTTTTCGGACCACTTCACTAGCTCGTCTAAGTCTTTCTGCAGCAAACCATTGTGCCCTGTTATTGCCCTAAAGATCTTCAAATCATCCGCAAATTTCAAAACCTTACTGCTTAGGCCACATTCAATGCTATTCACATATATAATGAACAATAGTGGCCCCAGTACCGACCCCTGGGGGACTCCACTAAGAATATTTTGCCATGATGACTTTGTACCATTTAGTATCACTCTCTGCTGTCTATCTGAAAGCCACAACTCTATCCATTTTAGGATGCTACCTGCAATACCATGGACCTGAAGCTGCATCATTAACCGTTTATGGGGTACCTTGTCAAAGGCCTTACTAAAGTCAAGATATGCTACATCAACCTGATTTCCCTGATCAAATTGTTCTGTAGCAAAATTAAAAAAGTCCAAGAGATTTGTGAGACACGATCGCCCTTTTCTAAACCCATGTTGAGTATCTTGAATCAATCTGTTTCCTTCCAGAAAACTAACTATTCTATCCTTGATAATTGATTCGAGTACCTTGCAGACTAGGGATGTGAGGCTTACTGGCCTATAGTTTTCAACTATCCCTCTTTCTCCTTTCTTGAAAATAGGAACTACATTTGCCCTTTTCCAATCCGTGGGAATTTCATTTTGTGAAACTGATCTACAAAATATTATACTAAGTGGAATTGCCACTTCCTTTTCGGCTTCCCGCAATACCCTAGCATAAATTCCATCAGGTCCTGCTGCCTTGTTTGGCTTTATTTTTCTGATATAATTGAAAACAATATCACTATCAATGAAATCAACATCGTGTATCTGATCACCTGTCACTGAACTGTGGTTCACGGTTGGCAGATTAGTCACATCCTCCACTGTAAACACTGATTTAAACTGCTTGCTCAGCTCCTCAACCATCTCACCATCTCACTCAATATAGTCCCATTCACTTCCAGTGGACCAATTGTGCTTGAAACTTTACTTAGCTTGTAGAAACTAAAGAACTTTTTACTGTCCCCATTACAGTTCCTAGCCAAATCCAATTCTTTTGCTCGCTTTGCTGCTCTGATTTTCTGCTTCACAGCATCTCTAGATTTTTTATACGACCTTAGATTTACGATATTTGAAGCTTCCTTAAATACTCTAAATGCAACTTTCCTAGCCTTAATTGCTCTCATCACATCTGGTGTAAGCCATGCTGGCTTTCCTACCCTTCTTTTGCGCCTTTGCTTTTGGGGGACATGTCTAATCTGAATTTCCCTCGAGTAAGATTTGAACTTTTCCCACATTTCACAGGCATTTAAATCAAAGAATTCCTCTTCCCGTTTTATGGCACTTAAAACCTCTCTCATGCAGTCAAAGTCTGCCCTGTTAAAATTTGGAATCTTTGCCAAATTATCTTTGATTGTCCCTGCTACCTGTGCCTTGAATCTCACTATGTTATGGTCACTTCTTCCCAGAGTTTCTCCTACAGTCAAGTCTTGAACTAAATCACTTAAATCTGAGAAGACAAGGTCCAAGAATGAGCCCTGCCTGGTTGGTTCCGTTACACACTGGTCTAAGAACAAGTCCTCTTCAAGGCATTTCCTAAACAGCTTACATGATGGGGAGCCAACACCAACATTTTCATATCCTTTTAGATTAAAGTCACCAAGAATAAGGCATTTCCTCTGAAAGTTTCTACTGATTTCCTCACAAATCACTTTATCGAGCTCCAGTTGCTGAGAATGTGGCAAGGTTCCTGATCGATACAAAGCTCCTATCCTCAGTTTATTGCTGTTGCCTTTTCCAACAGCAACATGAAGCCAAATGGACTCCACAGGCACATTTTTTACCCCATCTGCTACTTTTTGAGAACTGTATAAGCTATTCACATACAGCATTACACCACCCCCTTTCACTGCTTGACCCCTATTGCATGAAAACATATTGTATCCCTGGATCTCATAGTCCTGCAAGTTATCCCCAAAATATCCCTCACTGACCCATGCCTCAGTAATGCAAACAAAATCTGGTTTCTCCTCAGCAACATAACACTTTAACTCATCAAGTTTGGATCGAATGCTCTGAGCATTAAGTATCATACACTTAACAAAAGTTCCATGACCCTCTTTGGCTTTTTCATGTTGAGTAGCTCTATCATCTCTGGATGAGCTACCACTCTGCCCCCTTGATCTACTGCTACCCCTATTTGCTGACTGTGAGGTTCTATTGCCTATGCTGTCACTATTGGCATATCCCTGAGATGGCAATGCCAATTCTTCCCTCCCCACCCCAAAGTATGTTAAGTCCCTCCAGTATGCTCAGTCCCTCCCATGTGTTCAGTCCCTTCAGTGTGTTCAGTCCCTCCCATGTGTTCAGTCCATCCAGTGTGTTCAGTCCCTCCAGTGTGTTCAGTCCCTCCAGTATGTTCAGTCCCTCCAATGTGTTCAGTCCCTCCAGTGTGTTCAGTCCCTCCAGTTTGTTCAGTCCCTCCAGTTTGTTCAGTCCCTCCAATGTGTTCTGTCCCTCCAGTGTGATCAATCCCTCCAGTGCATTATGTCCCTCCAGTATGTTCAGTCCCTCCAATGTGTTCAGTCCATCCAGTGTGTTCAGTCCCTCCAGTGTATTCTGTCCCTCCAGTATGTTCAGTCCCTCCAGTGTGTTCAGTCTCTCCAGTATGTTCAGTCCCTCAAGTGTGTTCCTCCATCAGGGGCCTCTCCCTCCAGCGTGTCCCTCCATGGGCGTGAGTATTCCTCGGCCATCCCAGTGATTTCCTTGAAGCTCTACCCCTCGTTAACAGGCGTCCGGCACCCTCTCACTGCAGTTGGTCGTGCACTGGTCAGAAACCCAGGAGTCGTGGGCTTCGAGCATGGAATCTTTTCATCTGGAGTCGGCCGTTCAAACCACGAGACCACCTAATCGCCACGTGCTTGCTAATGATGCGAATCATATATACTAATGAAGCAGATCCAGTCAAGGCATGGGCTACGTGCACACAAAAACATGGCACAATGACTCCCAAAGTCTAGCTTTCAAGATCAAAATAAGCTACCATTTACAGACAGAAATAAAATACTGGAATGATGATGGTGTGGTGCCGTTTGCCATCTCAGGAGAGCGTGATGACTTCCACAGTACAGCTTTCTTGATAAAAAAGCTACCATTTACTGACATAAATGAGATACTGGAGTTACGGTGTGGTGTCGCTTGCCATCTCAGGAGAGCGTAATGACTTCGAAAATACCGAGCTTGTGAATCTTTGTCAGCACGCTCCCTCGGCGTACTTTATCAAATGTAAAAGTCAGGTCTAAAAATACTGTGACCTGGTGACTAGCAAAGCCTCTTTGCACGTATGAGACGATACGACTTATGTGTGTGGCTGTACTATGAGAACTTCGGAAGTGACTCTGAAAGGGACTAAACATATTTTTAGTTTCGAGGAAACGGCGTCGGCGTTAATTCACCATTCGTTCGACGATTTTGTACGAACAGTTTGTGAGTGCGATAGGGCGATAGGTTTTAGAACAAAGTGCATATTTTCCTGGTTTCTTCATAGGGAAGATGATACATTCGGATCAGGTACCAGGAAATATCTGTTGTTTCCATAGATGATTTAATGCAGATAGAGTTTGCAAAGGTTAAGCTCCGATAGTTCAGTAAAGAAAGCATAAGCCATTTCATCGGGGCCCTATTGGTCCCGTTGCTTTGCTGTAATGACACCTTCAATATCTTTAAATAAAATGGAGCATTGTAACATCTAGTGTTTGCGGAAGATAAATACAGATGTTCAATGTTGTGTTCAATATCCACAGCTAGGGTGTAGATATTACAGGATGAATGACTGAAAAAAATATCTGGCAAAGGCATTTGTTACGCCAGATTCGTTGCTGTGAGTAACATTTCCTAATCGCATATTTAGTAAATGTTCCGAAATACGAATGGCGAGAAGAGAACGAACGTATGCATGCTCATACCTTGCTTAGGGGGTGAATATATTGGAATAGGTAGCAAAGTCCTCCCAAGTACTTTGTTTTCATTCGGCAATATTTCACAGCAGGTCTTCCGCGCCTGTGCTTTCAGCTTTGCGTAGCGTTCACATACACACATTTGACATTCTCGCAGGGCTCTCTTTCGTTGTTTTTGCTCTTTGACAGCAGTTATTCCACCATACTGCATTCGATGAGCGCTGGTTTACGGAACGAGTACGGCCTGAGCGTGGCAGGGTTTAGTTTACGGCAGAGCCAATGGAATATAAGAAGAAACAATATTGGGAAGAGGTTGCATTTGTAGCTGTATAATAATGGCGTCGTTGAATTGGTTCCAGTTAGCCGAGTTTATTCTCCACGACGTCCATTGTAGAGGGTTCAGTAAGACGCTATGATTCGCTAAGGTTATTTTGATTTGGAAATAATTGGCCAATAAAGGGTCGGAGGAGACACACCAGTGAAACAAGGGAGCTATGTGTGAGGAAGGTAGGGAGAGATCGACGGCGGTGGTTGCATGGTGAATTGTGCGTCATATATTTTGCTGACAAACATGCTACCGAATGTAGAACAAAACTTCGGGCTGAGAAAACTTTTTGAAGGACTTTTTGATTCTCGAGATATCCATCTGAATCTCAATTGATGCCTCAAGATCAAGATATCCAACGCTTTGGAGAAAAACTTTGGGGGAGCTCGAAGCCTCCAAAATATATAAAAATTCCATCCTTGACCAATTTCAAGCAACGTCGGTTCCGCCACGGCAAAACCATGCAGGGGATATTTGTGGTTGTAGGCGTATTCTTTCCATGCATTGCCTATGCCAGAATTCGGAAAAAAAATATTGAGGGGTCTGTCCGCCTCAACACCTATAGCACTTGACGGAAATCATGCCAGACACACTGTTCAATGTTTCAAATGCGAAAATCTGCTGGTAACTTTGGCTTTGGGGTTCATCAAAGCTCATATGCTTGTTTCGGGTCCGGCCGGTTGGCCGGTGAGCAAGTGGTGGGTGAGTACCAAAATATAGTTCCACAAGACAAATCGCAAATTCAAATACGTGCAACTCATCAGGGTTAATGATTCAGTGAAATGGACATCTGAAAGTAACCTTTATCAATCAACTTCGCAGGACATTTTATGCAGATAAAGTCGCATAAATTGCAACTATATTCTTCGCGGATACACTAGTGAGCATCCGGCGCGCTTGACGCAAACGCGCATTTCAGAGTTCTTGAATGCTATCAAGAATCCACCAGTTTTCTTTATTTAGCTGGAGATCCCCCGATGTCCACATTACCGTTGCGTCTCACGCGTATCAAGGCATCTGTAACAAAATGATTGTTCCTGCTCGATTCTGTGTATTTTGGACGAGGCCCCAAGCTATGAGGACGTATTGTAGTGGCTGCCGTAAGTTAGTGCGTGAGGCTATACCAAATGTTCAGGAGCCGGAAAGTTACTCGACAATAAAGTCACTCGAACAGATGGGAGACATGAAGCCGGCCTTGGACGTTGTTTTCATAGCGGGGTGGATGCGCGACAGTTATCTATTTGTTGAGCGGTATTTTGTCGGAGTACAGCAATCCAGCAAGCAATTACCGAGAGTGGCCCCAGTTGACATCAGAACCTCATTTCTGCGACTGCTGCCACACCCATTCCCGCGCGAGATCTAATGTCCTCGAGTTCCGCAGTGAATTCCCAACGACAGCGTGGGTGTATTTTCAGTCCGACCTTTTAGAAACGCTTCCGTGCCATCCATCGCATCACCGCCTCCACGTCCAGTTAGTTTTACTTCGTTGCGCTAAGGCAAGGTTTGTATTCAAAGTAAACATTGGCCTCCCAGCCATTTGTGGGGTCATCCAAGGAGGTACCAAAGCTGCAGGTGTTCTGTCCTCTGCTCGGCATTTCACAGACCCACCCATCATCTGTGTAAATGAAACTCGATATAAACCGATTACATCTTGCTCCATCGAAAGATTAACGGAAATCGTTCACAGCTTGAACCCAAGTAACGCAAGTTTTTTTTCCTAATGTCGACTCCTGTTTCTTCTCCAGCAGCCTATCCTATTTGGCTACACGCACTATTACAGGCTCGATTCATATTGGGCTTTCCTATGGCCGGCTATTCAAAAGTTATGACAGCCAGCTTATGAATTCCTCAGGATGCCAATACATATGTCATCTTTCTGCATACCTCTAGTTCACTACAATTGGTTGCATCTTTTTTTTGTCTTTCTGTTTGCAGATAGGCCACCACCAGTTATTAGTAGAAGTAGCCCCAGGAGCACCTCAGCTAGGTAGCAGGCTAGAAACACCAAGGAACTCCTTGGGCCACAAAGTGAAATGTGTTATGGGGGGGGGAAGGAGAAGTTGGATCCATGTATATACACATACACAAGCACACTTTCCTACATATGCACACACATGAAACATGTACACCTGCACATAGGCATACTTCGCATACATAAACACATATGCACTCACACATCATTTATATAAATATACATACATACAAATATGCTAACATGCACATACATAAACATACACTCATATGCATCCATACACATTTACACACATACACATGCATACACCTGCATACACACACACACACCTGTATTTACATGCAATTAAGCATATAACTACACATAAGATAAATGTGTGAATGTGATATATGAGTGTGATGTGTGAGTGTAATATATGAGTGTGATGTGTGAATGTGATATATGAGTGTGGTGTGTGAATTTGATATATGAGTGTGATGTGTGAGTGTGATATATGAGTGAGGTGTGTGAATGTGATATATGAGTGTGATGTGTGAATGTAATATATGAGTGTGATGTGCAAGTGTGATATATGAGTGTGGTGTGTGAATGTGATATATGAGTGTGGTGTGTTAATGTGATATATGAGTGTGGTGTGTTAATGTGATATATGAGGGTGGTGTGTGAATGTGATATATGAGTGTGGTGTGTTAATATGATATATGAGTGTGGTGTGTTAATGTGAAATATGAGTGTGGTGTGTTAATGTGATATATGAGTGTGGTGTGTTAATGTGATATATGAGTGTGATGTATGAATGTGATATATGAGTGTGGTGTGTGAATGTGATATATGAGTGTGATGTGTTAATGTGATATATGAGTGTGATGTGTTAATGTGATATATGAGTGTGATGTGTTAATGTGATATATGAGTGTGATGTGGGAGTGTGATATATGAGTGTGATGTGGGAGTGCGATATATGAGTGTGATGTGGGAGTGTGATATATGAGTGTGGTGTGTTAATGTGATGTCTCACTGGCGAGCTCTGGCACATCACACGACAGCCGTTAAGAATGAAACTTTGGCATTTTTTTGTTTTTATTTCTTTCTTTCTGGGTGAGGGGGGTGGGGGGCGCAAGCAGTTACAAACTCGATTTGATCCAGAGCACTCCCAGGGCACCTAATGGTTACCATAGTTACCATAGGTAATACCGCAGGGAATCTAGTGGTGAAGATTGCAAACATTTGTAGATTAGCCGCCTCCCCCTCCCATGGGGCGTTTTTCCTCTGGGCGACAAAAAAAGAAAAAAACCTGATGCTTCCAAAGCTTGCGATCATTGGAGGCTGCAACGGTCGTGTATCACATGAAATAAATGATATCCGTTCTACCTCAAGGCCTAAAGGCTGCCATATCTTTACCACTGGTATGTATCAGTGAATGTTACTTCTGCTTCAGCACCATATTATTACCACTTAAGCGGAAGACAACAGTTTATGTGTACGTTCATTATTGGAACATCATATGGGCCAATTTGAAGAAAAACAATTGCTGCCGACAGCTACCACGACGTAGGTTCAGGTATTCAGAAGCACGTTTACTTATTTCTCCGCTATGGCTGCTGGGACTCGCTTTCTTGTCCATGCTACCACAGCCAGTCCTGCGGAAGGGAAGAGCAGAAGAAGGGAAGAACAGAAGAAGAACAAAAGAGCAGAAGAATAAGATCAGAACAGAAGAAGAAGGGAAGAACAGAAGGGTCTCACACATTTCTGCTCCCGAATTGTAAGACAAAATTATGGAAAAAAAACGTAAGCATGACTCAGACGTGATCAGAGAACGCCCATGGCTGGGTGCCCACGAGCTGGCGGCACGCTGCCAACTGTGTGCCGTGAAACAGCTGTCTATCGCAGACACGCACCCAGACGTGATCATCACCGGCAGCACAAGACATCGAACACCGGCAACACAGGACGGCAGGGACAGCTGAGGAGGTCCTGTGCTGTCGGCCAGCCAGTCGGTCTGCAACCCAGCCTCCAGCCGTCTGGTTCATTCAATCGATCGGCGAAGATTGTCCGAGAGCAGCGTCGCATTGGCAGCTCAAAGTTCAGCCAAACTCACGCTGCTGAGCGAGACGGTTTGTGCTATCTGTGTGGATAGTGTGGCTGTCGTGTGTAAGTGTAGGTGTTGTGCAGTATGAGTGTGCACCAGCGTTTGAGTGGTGAGACTAGACAGGTAGTCTCTCTAGTGCGCCTGTTTTAAAATACTAGATGCACACCAACCCCTCTACCATGATGGTGTGTTCAAAGTCGATTCAAGTCATTATGCTCTCCATCGGGCTTGAACTGAGTTCACCCAAAATTGGCAAATCTACACTAACCTAACCTAACCTAGCCTAGCCTAGCTTAGCATAGCCTAACCTAACCTAACCTAGCCTATCGTTAGCCTAACATGACCTGACCTAAGCAAACATCATTTGATCTGACTTTCCCTGATCTCGCCTACCTTCATTTCCATACTTCCTATAGCACAGCTGCAATTCCCGGTATGCAGAGTACGTTACATTCAATTAGCCAATTCTTTTCACGGTAGCTTGGCTGGCGTGGCAGCACGAGCGATTGCTCGTAAAAGTATGCATAGCTTATGTATAGATCGTGTAGGATACCCCCACCCCAAGTTGATCTGAACCGAGGTAACACGAAATTAACTAATCTGCATTAACCTAGCCTAACCCAACCCAACCTAACCTAACCCAATACAACCAAACCTAACCTAACCTAACAGGACCTGACCTGACATGACCTGACCTATTCAGACTTCATTTGATCTTATTTGCCCTGCACTTTTTCAATTTCACTTCTATATTCCTTATAACACAGCTGTATATCTCTCCATACACCAGAAGATATATTCACCAATGTAGAATCCTTCCCATGGTGGCTTGGCTGGCGGGGTAGCACGTGCGACCTGCATAATTTTCAACCGATGAAGTTGTTCCAGCAAACCCATTGCATCGATCCATCGATGCAATGAGCCGGTTGAGAGGCCCGAAAATGATATTTGGTAATGCTTCAGGGCAGCCTTGATTGCAGGAAAAGTAGTTTCGATGGGGAAAATCTGAAGGTATCGTGGGAATCACAACAGTTGGCGCTATGCGCGCGTACCACATTTTATCCAAAATGTGACCTGACCGAGACGCTGATGGGGTGGAAAGCAGAGCCTGTTTTACCGGTCACGACACTTGTCACTCTCGTCGCGATGGCTGACCCCTGGCACACGGCAGGTGCCCATAGTCAATGGGGAAAGTGTAGCCGGTACATGGACCAGGGTAATGCAAGCAACGGCGTACCGTCACTTTCATCCGTTTTCCAGCACCAGACCCAATCGTGAAAAACGATGGAAACGGACGACTTTCCTTTATACCCCTCCTCCGGGTGCACGTGTCACGTGCGGCAAAAATGTTTGCACTGCCACGCTTGGAGATTGTCTCGGCTACACCGTGGTGTCGGTTTGGTGTCGATCGGCCCATTTGTTTGCGAGCTATGCCGGTTGAAACCGAGCCGATTAGGCGCACTAAACTTGACCATATTCGGACGTAAATATCCACGTTTCACACGTTAAACCAATTGACGACAGAGGATTTCGGTGCAACCCGTTCTCCCATCACATCAGTGTCGCTCACGTGCAGCACATTGCCTCGATCGCACTGAAATTGTGCGCAAGAGCTAGCCAACACTGTGGGCTTTCATGTTGTGTGACATATCCCTCGTTCACCACGATGTGAGCCGAGCCGGACGCCAATATGTGCGGTCGGGATTTTCGTCTGAAAGAGCCCCAGCCCCATGTTAAACAGGAGTGCAGGCGTCGCTCGTATCGGAACGCATAGCACGCGTTACGCTTCGCCCACCCCTACAAATTGTACATTGCCGGATAGCCCATGTGACGGGGTACCTGTCCACCAAATTTGATGGCTCTAGTACGCGCCGGTCTCAGCTCGTAGGTGCCAACTGAAAACAGATGCACGCGCCTGGCGGTCACACGATACAGCACACCCGGCCGCCGACCACACAAACACGCAGTTCCCTGTGGGGCGCGTGTTTGCACAAAGTTTCATACTCGTGCGACCTGTGTATATGCTGTGGCCCTGGCTAATTGATCTCGACATGACCCCAGTTGATGGCACGTGGCACGTGCGCACGTGACACGCGGAACCCGAAACCAGTGCCATAATCTGTCCCCCGTGCCGGCGCATCACGTGTTAAAGTTTGAGTGAAATCCGCTCGGCCGTTTACGCACAGCATGCGTTGAAGCGGCACATACAGACAGACACACACACAGACAAACATTTCCCGACAACTTTAGAAAACCGACCGCCATGTATTAAATCTCCGATAGAGATTTATCTGACTTAGTCACTCTAAATCTAAATCTACGATTTTGAATGACTAAGGACTGCTGAACAGCCGTAGTTATTGTATTGGATTGCTTACTAAATATATGCATGCTGAACGCATATGAATGAAGGAAACAAAGACCTGCGGCAAGAGTTGCCTGGTAGATGAGTCCTCTCTTGATATTGCTTGATATACAATTGAGGTACATATCGTATGCATTTGCGGTACCTTTCAGTCTAGGTGATATACACGGACGTCCAATGCCAATTCTCCGACTCCTGCGACTGGCTAGAGCTGCTCCCTCCAGCTCCCTCCGTTCGTCCCGATTGGACGAAGCGGCTGCCGTCATGGAGTGAAGCGCTCGTCTTCTTTGAATGACTGCCGCAGGCATCGGGTAAAATACCGAAGCTCGCACGATCCTGCATCATGTCGCAATCCACTTCAAAGCAGTTATATTGCAGGACATTGGTCGCGTGTCTAGTGAACATGGTTGTGTTCATATTTTACACGTCCATGGGCGTGTAACTTGCTACGAGCGAGGGCGAAGCGAGGGCGAAGCGAGGGCGAAGCGATGGCGAAGCGATGGCGAAGCGATGGCGAAGCGATGGCGAAGCGATGGCGAAGCGATGGCGACGCGATGGCGAAGCGATGGCAGCTGCGAACGATGGCGAGCGATGGGACATGGCGAAGCGATGGCGAAGCGATGGCGAAGCGATGGCGAAGCGATGGCGAAGCGATGGCGAAGCGATGGCGAAGCGATGGCGAAGCGAGGGCGAAGCGAGGGCGAAGCGAGGGCGAAGCGAGGGCGAAACGAGGGCGAAGCGAGGGAGAAGCGAGGGCGAAGCGAGGGCGAAGCGAGGGCGAAGCGAGGGCGAAGCGAGGGCGAAGCGAGGGCGAAGCGAGGGCGAAGCGAGGGCGAAGCGAGGGCGAAGCGAGGGCGAAGCGAGGGCGAAGCGAGGGCGAAGCGAGGGCGAAGCGAGGGCGAGTTTACCACCTTGCACATGGCACAAAAGTTCATCGGAGCCGCCGGGTCGGGCTCCCAACCGCCACGCTTTTGAAACCGCAATAACTTTTTATTCAGCGTTTCGAGCTCTAATTTCTCCACTCGGAGTCAGATGTGGCCTTTTAATGTCGGTGCTTACCAAGTTTTATCATAATATTCGCAATGATGTGCTCTTAACCTTTGTTCAATTTGTTCAAAACAAGCAGTTTCTTGGCGGCATGGTCGCTCACGGGCAGCTTTCGGCGATTCACAATGTAACACAACAGTTCAAGTTCTAATTTTCTCACTCAGAGGTAGACCGTTTTTTTTTATTTGACGATTTTATAACAATGTTTCTCCCGAAGTACTGCCAACCTTTGTTCAAAGGAATGGGTTTGTGGCGGCATTTCCGCCCATTGACTACACGCAGGGCTGCAGATCGTTCTGAAATCCTGGGGGGGCTGAAGGAACCTTGAAGATGGCCGGTTCGGTGGCGACAAATTGAATAATCATCTCAGTTTAAAAACTCTTCGGATTTAGAAGCTGCTAGGGAAGGGATTGAGTCAGGACATTATTTCCCACAGTGTGGGATTAAATCGCGAGAAAGTCGCGCACTCCTGCGCTTTTGGCACCAATCTGCCAGCTCCGTGGGCGGTGGGCCCGGCCACCGGGGACCGGGTCTGACTGACCCCGCGGCGGTCAGTCCGATTCTGACACCATTGGGGGTAGTCGGCTCTCGGCTGGGCCGCCGCTGGTGCGTGCTGCAGGCGACGACTGTGGTGCGGGCCGAGGGGTTTCAGACGGTACACGAGTGGCTGTGGCATGTGGCGCGGCTGCTGCGGCAGGCGGAGACTGCTGCGGCAGGCAGATACTGCTGCGGCAGGCGGAGACTGAGCAGTACCGCGTCTGTGTGTGGCGCGGCTGCTGCGGCAGGCAGATACTGCTGCGGCAGGCGGAGACTGAGCAGTACCGCGTCTGTGTGTGGCGCGGCTGCTGCGGCAGGCAGATACTGCTGCGGCAGGCGGATACTGAGCAGTACCGCGTCTGTGTGTGGCGCGGCTGCTGCGGCAGGCGCAGACTGAGCAGTACCGCGTCTGTGTGTGGCGCGGCTGCTGCGGCAGGCAGATACTGCTGCGGCAGGCAGATACTGCTGCGGCAGGCAGATACTGCTGCGGCAGGCGGATACTGAGCAGTACCGCGTCTGTGTGTGGCGCGGCTGCTGCGGCAGGCGCAGACTGAGCAGTACCGTGTCTTTGTGTGGCGCGGCTGCTGCGGCAGGCGCAGACTGAGCAGTACCGCGTCTGTGTGTGGCGCGGCTGCTGCGGCAGGCAGATACTGCTGTGGCAGGCAGATACTGCTGCGGCAGACGGAGACTGAGCAGTACCGTGTCTTTGTGTGGCGCGGCTGCTGCGGCAGGCAGAGACCGAGCAATATCACGTCTGTGTGGAGAAATAGATGCCACGAAATGTAAGGTCAAATTGAGGTGTATATTTTGTACGTGCTTGTCCCTCTTTATATCTACCTTTCTTTAATCAGTCTTGGGGTTGAAAAGCATGCAAGATCTATTGCATGATGTCCCGTTGGTCACACCATTAATTCGCCCTGCCATTGGACTGTTGGACTTGGCATTGTGAACAATATGCAGATCAGAGCAGGTCACATGTAGCACCAACAGAATCACAATATCCAGAGCCACACGTTGGCCTATTGGTATGCCATGGGGAGGTATTATCGTATATCCTGGAATGATTGCTAATATGCTGGAGCAGAGATGACGTTTTTTTTTGTCACACATTTGGTACGTCTGGTTTCTCCTGAGCTTTGCTGTGGACTCAGGACACAGGATCAGGGCTGATGAGGTCCTGGCGCTTGTAACTGAGACTGGCGTCGGATATCGGGGTTAGAGCTGCTCGGCGCATCCTGGGATCTGTACGCAATCAGAACAAACAGGAATATTACGATTAATATCTGGGAATGGGATTGATAATGCTAAAACACATACGTTGGATTCGAAAGTGATGTGAACTTAAATTTTGGGTACTTTTTTCTTCTTCTATTCATACAACTGTTGAGATACCCTCCAAAAACAAAGGGGAGCCTCTACATCATATTTTACTATATTCTTATCACTCAAAGTAATGTTCGTTCATATAAGAAAAATAATGAAAAATACAAGGAATTATGAAATTGCCAATGATTTCCATTCACAATATAAATGAGGATCAAAGTAATACTACAGTAATACTACAGCACTTGTAACGCAGTTTATATTAAATGCTGTTTTGCCGCCTCATTCATATGACTGTATCAGCCCGTATTGCGCATACCGTAATGTTGCATCCCGTAAGCGAGCCGGCCTGCCGCCCCGCGACTGTGACGCGCCTAGCAACTGTTCGGTCGGCCGCCCGGCCGGCCGGATGCGTAGTCAGCGTTCTGGAACTGTGGTCCCGCGACGACTGCCGTCTGCGACGCAGTACTGTCGTCATGCTGGCCGTGTCCCCAAAGAACCACCCCCGATGGCCAGAGCGTCCTGAACTGTCGAGCCGCGCGGGTCTGTCGCGGTCGGCCGCATCATCAAATTGAATATCAGTCTTTCGGCCTCTAAATTCAGAACGTGTAACATTTACTTTCGGCGGTCTCATTGAAGCATTGGACAAACGTCCTTCTGAAACGTGCGAATTGCTGTTTATTGCCGTTCATTTGCTTTTGCCACTGCACGTGCATCACGTGCAGAATCGTTGAACTATCGGGAGTTTTCGCAACGCGCGGTCCTTCTAGACTTTTCACGAGCCTGCGAGACGACTGTCCTACACACTTAAAATACAGCCAGTGGTGTACCTAGGATTTGCGTCATGGGGGGGGGGTAAACGGATTTGGATGGGTCCCAGCCTACCTTCTTTTTAGAAAAGTCACCGGATTTCGACCATTCTTTTCGAAAGGGGCCATCTTCAAATTAAAATAATTAGTGACAACTTAATATTCCTATTAAAGGGGGGGGGGGGGACAGCCAATCACAATCGTTTCTAAGTCATCGCATTTCAACCCATCCCCTGTTCAAGGTGTTTTCGGTCTCCCTTGATAATTGAGCTCACACTGCTCAGATTGCACCGGTACTTACAAACCACCTCCAAACGTCAATATTTTATCTCCAATTTAACGCATTTCAGTCTATATCGCCCGGTAGCCACCACGTTAACGTTCGTACACGTGCATACACGCCTTGCGCAGTCGTAGCTTTCGTCACGCTTCTGCACTTCTGCCGTTTCTGCGGTTTCCGCAAGGCCGCTTACGTTTTGTTAGTTGCTGTCATATTTGACGTCATGGAATGCTTTTTATGGCAGTTCACTGGGAAAATCCAATTAATTTGGTTCGAAGAATATGCTCTGAGGAGCCTGTCAGCAATTATGTCGCAGTCGGGGACATACAATTGCACTTCATTCAATATTGCGTTATCAGGGCGAGTGTAATTAATATTACCACGGATGTGATTCATGGCCGTGAAGTACCGTTGGTGTGTTTGGTCGGTGTTAGTTTTGCTCTAATCCTCGCCAGTGGAGGAGGGGGAGGTTGATCCACCCCCACAAAGTTTTTTCGTGGATAGCTTCCGAACCGCTCAACAACGGAACCCAGTGAATTGTATAGTACCGTCTGGTAAGTCTTTTGTTCGGAGCTTTTGGTATTCTTTTTGTTGGGTCATGTCAGGTCATGGAGCTATGACGTCACAAAGGGGAGCAAGTCAGACAATTTGGAACGAAATCGCATCTTGGCATGACATTGTAGCCTAAAGCGACACGTTTTATGAGGGTTAGGCTAATACATGACATGATTTATGTTCCGATATTGTCCCTGTACCACTCCATGGTCATTCAAGGGCATTAATCTATGTTGACCTTGGATGGCCTTTTTAGCTTGACACGATATCTGGGTCCATTTTAAGTCCTGAATCTGATTTCTCCCGTCCATTCTGACCATGGTTGCATGGAAGCAGTGGTTATAACACACGTTATATGAAGGTTTCAAATGTGTGTCGGCCCTCTACCTGACCTGACCCGTGATCTATGCTGTAAATAGAGCTTGACACATGACATTACATCCGTAAGGCATGAACGAACGTCCTGCAAATAATTAAAACTGTATATCTGTTGCAGTTTTGGAAGCATTTGCGATCAAATTGTGACAAGCCTCGATTTTTGCGAAAACAATCGACCTTTGACATGACCTTTGACCTTTGACCTTTGACCTGACCTTTGACCTTTTACCTGACTCACCACCTGACTCACACATAAAAATCTGTCATCAAACGCGAGGTCTCGTGTGCCCCATTTTGTTTCGCTTCTCTTGCACGTTTCGTTTGAAAACGACAGGGGAGGTCGCAACCACTTTTCCACCGGCGAAGGTGGCAAAATGCTTCCTATGGGCAAGGGTTAATTTTCATTTAGTTCATGGATATATTGTTTGAAGGGGTGACGAGGACAGAACGATGCTTCACCGCAGAAATACTTCGGAACGTTTTCTTGCTGGATGTGCGCCATGTTGATGTGGGTTGTGAGCAATATGCAACCGGTAGTACCACACAAACGATTGTCATGTGGACAAACAAAGTATCCACCATTCATTTTGTGCTGAATCAGAACACGATCAGTTGTCTCCATGACAACTTTTCGTGTCTCCTGTTGCCCTCATCCCACGAACGCCTGAGAGCCGTGACGATGAACATGATACGTGACCATGGAGTGTTGGCTGTCTTGATTCAATGGCGAGCGATGTATCTATTGGTTACACACCGCTGAGAGCAAGCAACCGATGGTTATATACCGCTGAGAACAAGCAGCCGATAGTTATACACCGCTGAGAGCAAACAGCCGATGGTTATACACCGCCGAGAGCAAGCAACCGA
>JAOTOM010003609.1:35000-47500 GCA_034440615.1 Ashinkailepas kermadecensis
GTTAACCTGGGCTTGGTGCCCTGCAGATGATTGGTCCGGTGGTTAACCTGGGCTTGGTACCCTGCAGATGATTGGTCCAGTGGTTAACCTGGGCTTAGTACCCTGCAGATGATTGGTCTGGTGGTTAACCTGGGCTTGGCACCCTGCAGATGATTGGTCCGGTGGTTAACCTGGGCTTGGTACCCCGCAGATGCCCCATGCAGGCTGTGTTGCTCGACTCTCCGCAGTTGAGTCAATTCAGGTGGCGTGCTTCACGCTGGAGGAGGGAATCCCATAAACTGAGATGGCCTCATCAGAGGGCGCTGTGGCACCTGCACCGACCAACGAGCCACTTTGAATGAGTCTTGAATGCGCGAGCTGGCCTATTGATCAATGCGTGCGCCCTGGCGCTGCCTTCCTGTCTGCCACACAGACAGTCTGCCTATGTGCCTGTGGCTGTGTGTCTGTGTGTCTGTGTGTCTCTGTGTCTGTCTGTCTGTTTGTCTGTCTGTCTGTCTGTCTGTCTGTCTGTCTGTCTGTCTGTCTGTCTGTCTGTCTGTCTGTCTGTCTGTCTGTCTGTCTGCCTGTCTGTCTGTCTGTCTGTCTGCCTGCCTGTCTGTCTGTCTGTCTGTCTGCCACCTGCTGTGTCTCAATGACTCGAGACTTGAGTGTTTATGACTCCCTGTGGATTCACCGGGGTTGTTGGATTCATGTTTATCGGCTACATCTGTTCAGTGCTCCAGCGGAACCAACAGAAACTTTCGCCATGTGTTGCACTGCCTGGGTGCTACGTCAGTGCAACAGAACCAATAATTATTCACGTGCCAGTATTCATCTATCGTCACTCAGACATTATGTTCCTTCGAAAGGTATTACGGCAGCGTTTTTAGGTGCATGCATTGTTAGAGTTACGTCACACCACGTCACATTTTCCCACCCTGTTTCTTGGAATCTCCTCACGTTCATTCAGTGAAAGCGATAGATAATGACTTTATCATGAGCGACAGATCATAAATTTATCTTGATCGACAACTCTTTAGCTGGGGGAACATTTCCAGAACGAATGTGCTATGTTCTCTGCAAAACCTGGACACCAATCGTAATCGGCGACTCTTGCATTTCATGCATACGGAGTTGCCTGTTTATTCGTAATACTCTATGCAAGAATCTGAACTGGAACCAGCGCAACTTGAAGTTGCGTGTTTCTTTGCAGACTTAGCAGAATAGAATGTCGAATGCTTTGCTGTAATGCAATTTTTAAATACAACACCTATGATGTCAGCTTTAAAAATTACCGTCTTCGCAATAACATTCCCCGCCAGTCGCTGGCGTATTTTCTCATGTACGGGATTTTCTCATATTTTCTGATCTCACTGAGGGAGGGGAGGTTTTTACTTTGCAACTCTGGGGCGTCCGTGCAAATCGAAATGAAGTGCTTTAACAAAATTAATCGGGAAACATTTAATTTTGTTAACCATAGGTGGCCGGTGATGTCACAGAACAGGCCAAGTAAAAACGGATCGAATGTTCCTGAAACATAGTCTGAACTGTAGAAAATATCTCAAGACGACTTGTATACGTGCATGTTCTTAAAAAAGACTAGAGCTGTCATTGGTACACGTTACATGCATATCGTCAAATCAAATGAGGTCGAGGTCAAATGCGGTCATATTAGGCTACGGCAAATTTTTAACAGTCACATTAGATGCTAGGTAAAACAATATTGCAGTCTTATGCAGTCTCATTTACATAGCCAAGACCAAGTATAAATCCTCATCCTAGAAATGTTATGTTACATTCCTATGTTATGCTCTGTGTCACTCTGTATGTGCAACGCTATATTATCATGTCTTTCGTTTGGTTCCAATCCCAGTGCACTATGTGCCAGATTACCTTCAAACTCGACGTCAGTGAAGCCAAGCACTACTGAGGCATCATTGCAACTTCAAAGGGGTCTTTTTCATCGCTGGAATCGACTTGACTCATTTTACGAATGGATCGCTGACGTGGACAGAGATGGAGGGGCGACAGCACTCCACACAACCATTCTTTCAAAATATGCCATGCGATGAGCGTATTACTTGAAAGAAGCATCTCTGGACACAGGCACATGCAGTACATCCTCCAGGTTGCTTAAGCATGGCAGATAGTACCAATGGACCACGCATACCACCAATGGACCATGCAGTTAGCAAGGCTGGGGAAGAGTCACCAGGGCGGCCGTGTCGGGGCATTGACGGCACGTTAACCTATGGACCAAAATGTCTGCCGTTGAACTGGACTTCACGGATCGGGTGGTGGAGCCAGGGTTCAGGCAACAAGCTCTGCTTAGTAATAGGACCAGAAAGTCACAAAGCCACTCATAAAGCCATGAAGTCCATAAAGACACCTCAGCAAGAATTCGGAGTAAAATTCGAAAAACGCACTACTGACACCCTTGTTTTCCAATTCAGCTGCGCTAGACCGGGAAGAAACAACATATGCCATTCCTCCTACTATGCTTTACCAAAAACAGCCTGACAAATGAATCTCAGTGCTCTCATACTAAGCAGGAACGTGGAACATGCCTACAAACTGCATTTGCTATCCTTTTTACTTTTCGCATCTTTAATTGTAGCTTTGACATGTAGTTTGCAACATTGGGACAAAGCAAACATCACCACCAATTTTCGCTTCCAATTTTGAGCCGACAACCACATTTGAAGTGGCAAAGGATGAATTTAATATTTCGAATTACTGGCCGTTTTCAGGGTCGGCTGGCTCATTGTGCAGTGTAATGGTCGAAGACCACGACAGAGTAACCTTCAATGATGAATTAGCAACATTTTTAAAAGCGTTAGAACAGGACTTGACTTTCTCAAAACGTAGCCTAAGTGTCCATTTGGAGGTGCGCAAGATTTCAGCTCGCTATCGGCAGTCGTTCCGGTGATATTCAAGACAAACCGAAGAGAGTGGAAGTCACCACCTCCCCCCCCCCCCCTCCCCCAGCGACTCGCGGGCTACAGTGTGCCCCGAGCCACAGCTACAGGTCTTAGACGAATCAACGTTAGCATGCCAAAGTTCGACACTTCGCGCGAGTTTGTCTTAACTCGACCAACAATGGTCTTAACTATGCAATATTGTCTGTTGAGACTAGCATGGTGCGGGGCGGATTTACACTCGAGGAGACACTCAGGAGTTAGCAGCATCGCACAAATGTGTATTGGTAGCGTTTGAAATACCTGCACTTGGAAGGCTGACATCTGAGACAAGCTGCCGGCAAGCTCGACCCTGGCCGCCAAAGACGCTGGATGTCACCCCGTACGTGATTTCTCGCGATCATTGGAAAACGGCTCGGGCCGCGCGCTGGCGTTCGACACGACTGATGATAAATACGGATCTTTTTACGGGCGAGATATGTAGACGCCCGAGCCAGTCTACTGCAGTGTGCATGCAGTGCACTGCAGCGACACCCGCTCATCTGGTCCGCCCAGTGCGGCTCGACCCGCCTTTGTGACCTGTATAACCTTCGCCACAGTGTTGCAAGTCCGAATTCCGGCACTCGGAATCCGACCGGTTTTCATGTCCATCATTTGCGGCTCTCATTACAATATTTTCTTTGAAGTGCGCGCATTTTTCGCTCACGAAGAAGGGGTGACGGCGAAGCCAAGCGGAGCCCATTTGACCCACTCCGCCTAAAGGACGAGCCAGTCGGCCGCCGGGCACGTGTTCATAACGTCATGTAAGTGGCAGCCACCGATTATGTATGCATAGCGTCATGTACGTGGCCTGCGCGTCTCGAGGTTGGGCAATCGCTCTAGCTCGGATGAATTCGCATATCATGGAGTGTTCCAGCCCCGAGAACCTCCGTGTCTTAGACCCTACATATGTTTGCACCAGGGGGTCACGTTATTTCAGGTGACACGAGTCCGTTACGTTCCATCCAAGTAGGCCAAAAGGACCGACAATCGCGAGCATCGCCTGCACCTTCACCGTATGCCCCGTCATGGAGTGTGCCAACTGTACATACATCGCTGCTTATACTGGGGAGACAATTATTGGCATGCATGAAATGTGTTCAGTTCAGCATTGGCACAGGTATCCCCTTTGCGCCACGTGGCGAGCAACTTCACAGGTGTCCCGTTGTGTCATGTGGTGAGCAACTTCACAGGTGTCCCGTTGTGCCACGTGGTGAACAACTTCACAGGTGCCCCGCTGTGCCATGTGGTGAGCAACTTCACAGGTGTCCCGTTGTGTATGTGGTGAGCAACTTAGTTCCTGCCACGTGGTGAACAACCGGCCCGCTGTGCCATGTGGTGAGCAACTTCACAGGTGTCCCGTTGTGCCACGTGGTGAACAACTTCACAGGTGCCCCGCTGTGCCATGTGGTGAGCAACTTCACAGGTGTCCCGTTGTGCCACGTGGTGAGCAACTTCACAGGTGTCCCGTTGTGACATGTGATGAGCAACTTCACAGGTGTCCCGCTGTGTCATGTGGTGAGCAACTTCACAGGTGTCCCGTTGTGCCATGTGGTGAGCAACTTCACAGGTGTCCCGCTGTGTCATGTGGTGAGCAACTTCACAGGTGTCCCGTTGTGCCACGTGGTGAACAACTTCACAGGTGCCCCGCTGTGCCATGTGGTGAGCAACTTCACAGGTGTCCCGTTGTGACATGTGATGAGCAACTTCACAGGTGTCCCGCTGTGCCATGTGGTGAGCAACTTCACAGGTGTCCCGCTGTGTCATGTGGTGAGCAACTTCACAGGTGTCCCGTTGTGCCACGTGGTGAGCAACTTCACAGGTGTCCCGTTGTGACATGTGATGAGCAACTTCACAGGTGTCCCGCTGTGTCATGTGGTGAGCAACTTCACAGGTGTCCCGTTGTGCCATGTGGTGAGCAACTTCACAGGTGTCCCGCTGTGTCATGTGGTGAGCAACTTCACAGGTGTCCCGTTGTGCCACGTGGTGAACAACTTCACAGGTGCCCCGCTGTGCCATGTGGTGAGCAACTTCACAGGTGTCCCGTTGTGCCACGTGGTGAGCAACTTCACAGGTGTCCCGTTGTGACATGTGATGAGCAACTTCACAGGTGTCCCGTTGTGCCACGTGGTGAGCAACTTCACAGGTGTCCCGCTGTGTCATGTGGTGAGCAACTTCACAGGTGTCCCGCTGTGCCATGTGGTGAGCAACTTCACAGGTGTCCCGTTGTGCCATGTGGTGAGCAACTTCACAGGTGCCCCGCTGTGTCATGTGGTGAGCAACTTCACAGGTGTCCCGTTGTGCCACGTGGTGAACAACTTCACAGGTGCCCCGCTGTGTCATGTGGTGAGCAACTTCACAGGTGTCCCGTTGTGCCACGTGGTGAGCAACTTCACAGGTGTCCCGTTGTGCCACGTGGTGAGCAACTTCACAGGTGTCCCGTTGTGCCACGTGGTGAGCAACTTTACAGGTGTCCCGTTGTGCCATGTGGTGAGCAACTTCACAGGTGCCCCGCTGTGTCATGTGGTGAGCAACTTCACATGTGTCCCGTTGTGCCACGTGGTGAGCAACTTCACAGGTGTCCCGTTGTGCCATGTGGTGAGCAACTTCACAGGTGTCCCGTTGTGACATGTGAGCAACTTCACCTGTATTTAGGAGCTTCTCCTGGCCACGGACGTTGTAGCAGCCCATGCTTGCGGTCAAATATTCCAGTGTATTTTTGCGATTTTTTTTTACTGGAGGCACTTCGACAAAAGGACACCCTAAACTCCGGAAAAGGGCAATTTGTGCGCATGAAAAAGGCACTTTTTGCGGACTGTTGTTCAAAAGTGGACACGAAGTTGGCCTGCGAAAAGCTTGTTTTTCCTTCGATGTTCACCAGTCAAACAATATCGTGGGTGCCTGGGGGCACTTGCGTGGAACTGGAGACACTTCAGCCCCAGTTTTTTCCATGAAAATGTCCTGAAGTATTCAATTGCCTGATTGTTCCTGAACGGAAGGGGATACTTTCTCTGGAGGGGGCGCCTTTTCTACATTGCGGGGTACCATCGGCTGAAAAACTCTCATTGAGTGTGTGTGTGTGTGGGGGGGTGCACTCGAACGTCTTAGAAGGGTGCTACATCCTACCGGGGGAACATATGCCCCCCCCACCCCATTCCCTTTAATTTACCATTTCCTTGTGCAAAATTTCGTCCTGCAAGCTGGGAAGGGCTTGCAATGCTCGAAAGACAGGCACATATAGCATTCGAAAGCTAGTATACGCTGATTACGAATGTGTAATTTTCTATCAAACTTTATCGATCGCTTTTTAAAACGTACTTATGTTCCATTTTCCAAGTGCTTCAGCCGACCGGGCCGACTGCTTAAACCCATTACGGGAGCGCCCCGCTGGACCGCAATATAGTTTGTGTTGGAGGAGGGGCACACCCGAAGTCTCGGAAACTAACCGGTTGATTGTCTTTCCGAAAATTTAAATCTATTTCTATTGACGTAATCTACGTTTCTGTAAAAGACCATTTGAAAATGTTGACAGAGGCCGATACAGGTGCAAAAAATCACACGGGAGAGTTTTTAGGGTGCACTGGTTCCATATTTCGCAGCCAACTTTGTCATATTTTGCACTTTTCTACAGCCAGTGAGTCTTTCACCTCAAGGGTGAGCAAATTGATTTTCAAAAGTCGAGGCGATTGCATTAGATAACTACTTAGGATGTTTTCTTTAGGTATATCTCCAATTTTTATATTTAGTGTCCCCAGCAAAAATACTGAACTCAGGTGCAAATCGCGTATCAATAGCATACCTTCACAATGGTCGAATCGTCAAGTCGAAGAATGAAAGCAATTTGATGTAGGTACTGGTTTCAGCTATCCGTATTATCGCACATCCCGGGATGAATACCTTTACGCCTGATTTGGAGCCTTACGGTACACCACTTTCTGGATGCAAATTTAGTCATAGGCATCGTCAGCGTCGTCCAGTATCCTCACATCTCATATATGCACAGTATCCTCACATCTCATATATGCACAGACTAAATTAGACAAGCTCTAAAAATGAAGAAACGAGGCATACCTTTCCTGTCAAAAGCCTTCCTCTTCTGATGCCACCCTCAACAAGATATACAGTAAGCATCTTTCAAAGATGATAAAACGTGCGCTGAAATATTCAGGCGTCTCGTCTTATGCACATGAATACCAAGCATGGACAATATACTCACTACTTTTGGTAGTACCTGGGAACACCCTTGAAAGGAAAATTAATGTCACATAAACAAGAACTTATATCAACGCCTCGTAACAACTACTGTCGACCTCGCCGATCAAAAACACAGGAATGGACACACTTCGATAGGACACCCAATTCCCGAACAACTCCCTGGAGCCGCCTATGGCCAAAATAGTATGTTATAACCTCCAGAACGCCTACCAAAAATCCTCCTTATGCCCGTGAACAGAGGACCTCAACACCAATAACTATGTATACCTGCGAAACCAGATCCAGCCATCATCTCGCTCACTCTGCATCATCCCTGGTAAGCATGTAAGTTCTAAATGCTCAGAGTATCTGAGCACTAGCTTTGTGATAGTTCTACGAAGCTGTGCTGTATCTCAAGTCAATTGAACGAACAGAAGGGAAACTTCTTCCTTCCCCCTCTCTAAAAGTCGCCGGAAGCTGCTCTCGACTAAAACGTACTTTCGAAGTTTTCCAAGACGTTCTCGTATCGTCCATAGTCATTCATTTAGCTCCATGCTTCTTCAATGCCGTATATTACATGAACTTATGCGAGAAACCTTTCACCTCATAAACCCACCTTGGAAGCCCGTCCTGTGAACAAAGTACTACAGCCTTCGAAGCACTACAGCCTTCGAAGTTGACAGACCAATCTAACCAACGGTGTGTCAACATTCACTGCCAAGTTTGGTAAATAGCACCCAAATGCTTTGGGAGTCAATAGATGGTAGACGGCTGGCTGCTGGAGTCACCCCTGTGCAAAGCTGAGCTAAATTGGCGCAGAATGTAGACAAGATACCTACAAAATCACCAAGTTTCACGATAATCCTTCGGGACGTTCAGGACTTGCACACGACAAGCCAGGCGGCAGGCGGCACTTTGTTCCCCTTTATCGTAATTGGATTAAGCTATGGTTATGCAGCTGTCTTATTTGGCACTCATCAACTCCTCAAACTCTGTGCAACAATTTACAGTAGGCGACATTGCGCTTAGCTTCTCGCAGTGAGTGCAATACTTCATACAGCTGGTCCTCCATCTTACACTGCCACCGATACGCATGGCATCGCCCGTAACGATACCTCGGCTGAGGATACACCGCCCGGGAACTAGTCCGCAGAGATGACATTTGGTCAAATATCTCATGCATGATACAACCCAGCGTTAATTTACATTAGGCACGTGAAGCTAGTCCTCCATGAAGGCCTTCAAAGGTGCAGGCTGTCGACGAGCTCTGCAATGTATATATTGTTTACACCCAGTTTGTGATATCTTGTGCTCGCACGGACCCTCAAAATATACGTGACAACGGTTGCGCTGCCAGATAGTGTACACTGGCCGTGTATCGTGTGGCCGACGCGACCCCAGCGTGTGAGGGGCGCCAGTGATGTGTGGAGTACGGCCTCTGCGTTTGGTCGGTGCTGACTCGCCTGCATCGCGGCCCGGTCAGACATTCGCCGCATGCCCTGGCAATGGCTTGATACGTACCATGAAGTAGATGCAAACAAAGCCTAAACTATACACATTCCAGAAGTTTCTAACGGCTCTGACGGTATGAGATCCTTCATGGAGGACGACGACCACACACTTGATCTCTGAGTTCCATCATGCATCAGATGTCACGCATTCATCATACGTCAGAAGCATCGGATCATGCATGCGTTGTCGAATATCGTTTCGGTGGGCGAGGCCCCGGGCCATGTTATCACTCGGCGTATCCATACGGATGATTTCATGGGGATATGCGGCTGAAAGCAAAACGTAATGCCAATGCATGGATGAGCAGGGCTTTGTGAATTATTGCACTCGCTGGGAGCGATCCAAGGCAGTGAGTGAAACACGCTGGATACTGTTGCCTGCATCTCTTGCGAGGTCGATGGATACCAAACAGGGGCGGATACAGGGGGCACTGGGAGCACCTGCCTTCATGGGAAGTTGGCACCCCTCTGGCTGGAAAAAGGCGCCCCTCTGGGAGGGTTCGAGTGCACCCCCTTTCATTTTTCAGCCAGAGGCGCCCCTCGGAAGGCAAAGTGGCGCCCCTCCGAAAATGTGCCCTCCCCATGACAATTCTTGGATCTGTTCCTGATACCAAATAAGACAGTCAATGCTGTCAATGCTACAGCGTAGCTGTAGCATTGACATTAAATTAGGCGGGCGCCAATCGTCCAGTGAATATCAAAAAGCGTCAGCTGATGATTGATCCTCCATTGCGGAGATCTTCAATATTGATTGGACAATACGGGAATAAAGCCTTAAATATAAATAATCGTCAGTACATCTAATGACGTTTCTAGTTCCCATTGAACTAAAGGAAAGAAGAATGGGTGCATTGGAAGATACTTCGGAGAAGAGGGGGGGGGGGGGGGGCGCAATTCGGGGCTGCCGCTACCAATCTCCACATGTTTACGACTTTTGCACTTGAAATCTCTTAGACGAGTCCTGACTCCTGATGGAGGTTAGCGACGGTTGCCTGAAAAGGGGCGTCGCCAGGACGTCTGAGGGACTCTAAAAAGTGTGCCTTACCTCCACCCTGCACAACTAGCCGTACATGCGGAGGTAATAAGGGACACATAGATTTAGGGCACTCGACAGAGTCCCATTGTAAAATCTGAAATGATTTCCCTTGGAGCATAGAGCATTGCGGATGCTAAGATACCACAAGAGTAGCACGTCACAATCATGTCTAGTCACCTCTCCGAAGTGACGTTAACTCTTCGTGTTCCAGGGGCCATTTCGACCCGTCACCCTTATTGTTTCTTGAAAACAAATAAAAATATTGTCCGGTCATAGAATGAAAGAGAATCAACGTTTGTACGTGATTGTATAGGTATAGGATCAAAGAAAGAAACAACACTTGTTATGGCGCCCTGAAGGCCGCAAGTTCAGCACACATTCCAATCCGACAAAATTTCCCAGAAGTGTTTTACTGATCTGGAGATTATGAACGGAAAACAATTCTTGAAGCCAATCCAAAGCATTCACCGGCCATCTTTGCAAATATTTCCATCATCAATACCGTTCATATCAAAAGATTTGGCGCCAACCAGCCATCCACGTACAAAAGTTGGAGCACTAAGCACACTGAAGCGCACAGTTCCGCGCGACACGCGGCGGACAGTATTGCCGGTGGCAGCGCGTACCCTTTGCCTGTCGAAGGCTGACGTCAACGGCAGAGGGCAGCTCCTTGCCAAGCGTTGACAGATTGTGTTTGAATTTCAAATTGGTGCACATAGTATTCATTATGAAATGAAGCAAGCTGGATTTATATCGTGGCCTTTTCCCGATGTACTCAAATTTCATACAAGATAGAGAAGCCTAGCAAAGGTATAAAGCTAAGCTGGCATATGCATGAGGTGGTACTGATCCATCAAACTGCCGGCCAGTGACTGGCGTGTTGATGTGTGACTTGCGGTCAACCTTGGTGTTCTGGCCACTTATTTACCAAAGGGTTGTTTTTCTTTGTTTTGTATGAGCATTTCTCATTTCTTCCAGATTTCTGGCCTGCTAAGGGAGTTCCTCCCTTAGCAGGTCCTTGGCTGCTCCCTTGTGCTGCTGTCTGCACTCTGCCTTTATCTCAATCAAACAGCGAAGTTGTCCAGCAATTTTTAGATAGTGCAAAGACGTTCGTTTTGGCCGCCTCGTTCGAATGCATTTAGCTCCCATGTGTGCCGGCCCGAAGGGTCTGTTCACGAAGCTCTGAGTAGAAACCCGCCGGCACCGGACGCCATGCCGACCTCAGCTATTCGGACGGCAACTGGCCGGTCGAGGACAAAGTTCAGCTGCCCGGCAACGCCCCACCGCATTCCTCCCACAGGCGTTGAACCTGGGAGTACTACCAGTCGGAAATAGTACGTCATTTACGGCCGACCAATTGCATTAATTGTACGGACTACGTCGTCTATGATTAACCTGTGAGGGCACACCAGGTCGTCTTCGGATGAACAGCTGTCAGTGGACCGAGGGTTAACGAGACCGAACTCCCCCCGGCTTGCTTGAGACGGCTGTTAACTTTCGGCACGGGAGGACGTATTTCGCCGAGTGGCGGCTGTGCCTGTGTACGCTGTGCCTGTGGACGCTGTGCCTGTGTACGCTGTGCCTGTGGACGCTGTGCCTGTGTACGCTGTGCCTGTGGACGCTGTGCCTGTGGACGCTGTACCTGCGGACGCTGTACGTTGGTGACGCGCGTAGTGCTAACTGTTGCACCGTTCATCACCGGGTCATTTATTATTTTGCACGCTCAATATAGAGCCCTAATTACGCGGACCTTGGACTGGCTATCGCAATGCGAGGTCATTATGCTACACTATTACTCTGCCAGGCTAGAACTTGCCAACAATAGGCATCCTATATTGCCCAGGTCTCCCTCAGCACTCTTGGTCCTTTAACATGGTGCAATGCAATGTCTCAGCCCCTCCCGTTGCATCATTACATTACATATGGACGATCCCCAGGCAGGTAGGTAGCAGAGGCATTTGTTCCAGGATTTTGTATCGGGGAAGGGCACTGGTCTAGAGGGGCAGCACTTCCCGTTCTGCAGGGGTGCCTTCTACTGCCAAAATTTCATCGAGGGGAGGAGTTCACCCGAGCGTACTAAAGAGGCGCCTTTGACTGAAAAATTCGCTCAGCGAGGTGGTGTGCTCGAATATCCCACGAGGGGCACTTTTCCGGTTAGAGTGGCGCCAGCTTTCACGGGAGGGGGGGGGGGACAAATTTCCCCAGGGCCTGCTATATCCGCCACAACACACTAGTATTTTCCATTTTCTCCTTGGTCAGGTCCTTTCGTTTGATAGCCACCAGTCACTTTTCCTGACGCTTGTTGCTTTGCTCTCCAGCTTTGTCATTCGGCCGCATCCGAGCCATGCGATTACGGTCGCATTAGCAGAAGAATCGTCCACCTTTGGCCAGATTTCATCTGCACGAACGACCCAAAGCATCACAAGCTTTCACCATTACTGGAATCTGGCGTTAACATACTCTAAATATGACGTCAGAAGTGATCTAACTCAGCACACCTCCATCAGCATTCCACCACCACACTTATCATCGGCGACGTTTCCTGCGGCGTTGTCCCCTGGCATGGCGGCCACACGCGGTAGTGACGTCATCTGAAAACACAGTATTTTCCTCGAAGCGCCATAAATGAGTCTACCTCACTTGTGGCTTAACAGTGAGATCGTCAAAAGTACGCATAGCAAGCTTGGAAGGAGTATTTGAATGTTGATTTGCACAAATACAAAAATAGGTGATGTAGAAGCAATATTCATACTTTTGTGCAGCGTTTCGATCTTGCTGTCTACTGTGTAAAAGTGAGATGGTTATATCTTGGCAACCAATGTG
>JAOTOM010003609.1:52500-65000 GCA_034440615.1 Ashinkailepas kermadecensis
TCGAATTAAAATTCAGATGGGAAATTGTTGAATACCGGGATATATATATATATATATATATATATATATATATATATATATATATAGCAAATTTCACTCCGAAATTGTAATGTCTTGAAATGGAAAGCAATATCCAGTATAGCATAACACGCAGCCGACATGAAATAATTTACACAATTCAGATGGTGAGTGGATTTGGCCAAGCTTACGTGTGAACCTGCCTACATTGGAAACTCAATCTTAGCATAATTGGTGACCCGTCCAATATGCGCAGGCCTTTGCCTAGCCAAGGTGCTTACCTGCTTACAGGTGCTTACCCGCCTACATTGTACATAAACCCAAGCTGAAAAACCTTTGTGGCCAGCCAACTTTGGAGGCCTCTTGGTTGTCCCGAAATGCTCCCATCACTAGTTGGTGGGAGCCCTACACTTGGCTGAAAGTAGATGCGAGTTAAAATGGTTGCAAGGTCGAAAGTGCATGAACCGCACCACTCAGAAGACACCTTCATGTCACATTTGTGTTTGTTGAATCGCATTTACCACGGCACAACTGCCTGAACACGTAATTACCGTCACTGCTTCCAGGCGAGGTAGAATGATAATATATTGACGAGACAAACGAGGTCGAAACAAAAATTACGTGCCGGGTGAACTACTTGCTGTTGTTGTTAGCTCATTGACAAATGGGAAGAAAGCTGATTGAGGCAAAGTCCAAGTGGAGTATTGACAAAATGTGTAAAGAATAAGTATATTTTAAAGGATATGACACACATGTGTTGCTCATATTGAAGGTTGCATGCGTATTACTTGGGTAAGAACACATCGATGCTACACGATGACGTCGTATGTAGCTGCTTCTATATCCACACAGCCCTAACAATCTGATTCCATTTCTTCTTAAAACCTTGAGCACACTATCACAGAGCAGTTCATTGTCAGACAGCACAATTCAACCTCCAAATAACAAAAACGAGATACTTGTCTGGAGACGATTAAATTCTGGATGCCAAAAATCCAACAACAGCCTATTCTTCCAACTGTGCCGGGGATCTCCAGTTCAAGAAAGAAAACTGATGGGCTCATGATATCATTAGAGAACTCTGACATACTATTTTTTTATGTTTGTCAGCCAGCATGTCGCTGCGACAAACGCGCCTGGATGATCACAAGTGTATCCGAGAAGAATGCAGTTGCAATGTATGTGACTTTGCCTCCTTAAAATGTGATACGAAGTTCATAAATTCGAGTTAGTTGACCTTCAAATGTCCATTTTATTGTCACTTACACTGAAGCATTGTAAATATCGTGACTGCGATTTGCCTTGTGTACCTATACCCTGGTATCCAGTCGCAGTCTGGAGCCGCTCGGTCGGTTTAGTGTGGTTCAGTGGTCCGCACGTATCCCGGTTGCAGGTGTGGTGGGTACGGTTTGGGTCGCGCGGTACCTCCTCGGTTCCTTCCCCGGCCCCATTACCTGGTCCCGTCCCCGGTTCCCTTCCCCTATCACCTTCCGTAGTCGCTTTCCATGGTTTTCCTTTCCCGGTTCCCTTCTCCGGTTGTATGGATATGCGTACGGTATACGGATAGTATATAATAGCACGGAATTTCCATGTGCAAAGTTTCAACATGCATCGGTAAGAATGTAGTACTTTATGAAATAATTACTGTCTTGAAAATATCATTTATTTTATGAAAATTCCGCTTCACGTCTTCGTATATGTGTGTTCCGAAAGTCTCCCGCCTGGCTGCGCTACGGGTTCTCTGAACAGCAAATGTCCGCGCTTCACGCATATTCGGGTTCGGGACCCAGATGTTGTCGATCTGTCACTAAAATATCGGTCCAAGCGATCTTGATGACCAGCCGTCTTCACCACTGTCCAAAGGAACCCCGCAATCCGCTGAATCGATGTCGAGGAAAACCGTTACTCTGCCAGAGCACACAAATCGATCAGCCTGCTTACTCTGCGTTGATTTTCTCCAAATGTTCATATGAAGAGGAACGGTGTCATCGTACTGAAACTGTTGTGACCATTCACTTGTTAGCATCAGACGACAGAGAAATCGTCAGACATCAGATGATTTCAAACATCTAGTGCCCAACACACATGCATGTCGGGCTCAAAGTGCATAACCGCAGTTACGGATACAGGTTCGGTATTATTATGCACAGCGGACCCATCACAGCTTCACCCGTAACATTTCACGTTGACTCATGTTAACCGCACGTTGTACAAATCAAGCAATAGTTTAAAAAGGTGTCGATCAGTCAAAGAGTACAATGTCAGTTCACTAGGGATTTGTTCCAAAGTCTTCCGATAATTACGGGTGGTGCTTTTGCGTGGGCCTTGTGGTTCATATGCTGCATTTCCCATGCATCCCCATAGGCACTAATGCTCAATTTCTCATAGCTAGGTGGTGCTCAGCCACTCCTATGTGGTGTTCAAGCACCACCTGTCAACACTAAATATCCTCCCATGTGGTGTTCAAGCACCACCTGTCAACACTAAATATCCTCCCATGTGGTGTTCAAGCACCACCTGTCAACACTAAATATCCTCCCATGTGGTGTTCAAGCACCACCTGTCAACACTAAATATCCTCCCATGTGGTGTTCAAGCACCACCTGTCAACACTAAATATCCTCCCATGTGGTGTTCAAGCACCACCTGTCAACACTAAATATCCTCCCATGTGGTGTTCAAGCACCACCTGTCAACACTAAATCTCCACCCACGTGTCAGTCAGACAACTCCTGCGGAGAAGCGTCTCGGTGTGCAGCACCAACACCGGCGGCGTTGTCTGAGCACGTGGTGCACTGTGTGTCGTCTTCGGATTGCCGTAGGTGAGTGATGTGAACGGCAGATGGCGGTGCTGGTGGACGATGCGCGCCCGTCTCCTTCGTACTGCCTCTGTGCTGGCACGTGGCAGTGTGATTGCGCTTGCTTGTCACGCGTTGCGTTGGTGTGTCCGTCGTTGGCTGCTTGTGCACAATGTACAGTCGCGGACACTGCGAGCGTGTTCTGTCGTTGGCTGCTTGTACACAATGTACAGTCGCGGACACTGCGAGCGTGTTCTGTCGTTGGCTGCTTGTGCACAATGTACAGTCGCGGACACTGCGAGCGTGTTCTGTCGTTGGCTGCTTGTGCACAATGTACAGTCGCGGACACTGCGAGCGTGTTCTGTCGTTGGCTGCTTGTACACAATGTACAGTCGCGGACACTGCGAGCGTGTTCTGTCGTTGGCTGCTTGTGCACAATGTACAGTCGCGGACACTGCGAGCGTGTTCTGTCGTTGGCTGCTTGTACACAATGTACAGTCGCGGACACTGCGAGCGTGTTCTGTCGTTGGCTGCTTGTACACAATGTACAGTCGCGGACACTGCGAGCGTGTTCTGTCGTTGGCTGCTTGTACACAATGTACAGTCGCGGACACTGCGAGCGTGTTCTGTCGTTGGCTGCTTGTGCACAATGTACAGTCGCGGACACTGCGAGCGTGTTCTGTCGTTGGCTGCTTGTACACAATGTACAGTCGCGGACACTGCGAGCGTGTTCTGTCGTTGGCTGCTTGTACACAATGTACAGTCGCGGACACTGCGAGCGTGTTCTGTCGTTGGCTGCTTGTACACAATGTACAGTCGCGGACACCGCGAGCGTGTGTTCACCAGTGGCCCCAAACCGCTCAGACGACAATTTCAAACAGCCGTGGAACTAGAGCGCATCATTAGGTTTCAGGTGTTGAAGCGAAAGTTCAATTGTGACGTCACCTTTTCCCACCGACCCACTACTGAGCGAGTGAGAGCAATCCACGGCCAACCGACTCGTCGGTGGGCAGTATGGCGCCGGCCATCCATGTCAGGTTTCTGTGTGATACTTAAATTCACAGTGGTAAATAAAGTGAGAGCATACAACACGAGATGTGCAAAGACACATAAACGGGCCGATTTTTGATAGGGTGACAATTTTTAATGATTAATCATGAAAACTATACGTTTCAAATGAAGTGGCGACGTGAGCGCGTTTGAATATGGGGTTATCCACCTCGTAGGCTGCCGCCCAGTCGGCATTGCTACTGACCGATACCGGTGTTGGTTAGCGCCTGCATCGCCAGCTGGCGACACGATGCATGCACATGCAAGACGCACACACAAGGTAAATAGTTCGCTTGTGTACCTCCCTGATTAGAAAAGCAACTGGATTACCAGTGTTCTTCCAGATTTGCTGTGCGCAGGGACAACGAATGTCATGTGTTTGGAATGAAGCTTGCTGCTAATATAGAACGAACGAACGCACACGCACGAAGGAATAATATAGCTTGATATAAATTCAATTCAAACAATAATGCAAATACACAATGAATTCACTTCACTTTCTTCTGAAAATTTGTGGTTAATATACTCATCGTAGCATATACAATTTTTTTATTTCATCAGTGTGGTTTTTAAAACCAGAATTTAATTTGAGATACAACAGTGATACTGCCAAAAGCCAACTGAAACGTGCCTGCTTTGGCACCAAACCAACGAAAACGTGTGCCTGATTTAGTGTTCAGGAAAGCAAAACAGCTAGCTGGAACTGGGCTGTGCGCTGCAGGGTTATCCCGTCGAATACATTGCCACATGTCGATTTCTTCGGCTCCCGGGTCCTGATGTGTTTCCCCAGGTAATGCGCTTCGTGAAATTTCCCTGTACTTTTCTGAAATTGTCGTGAACTCATCATCATCACGGAAATATTCCATAGATTCGTTGTACCTTTTTATATATAAAACTAGTTTCAAGAAACATTTTGAATTGAAGTAGTTAGCCAGCACGCATAACTATTGTGCGAATTTGAAAATCAAAACTTTTAATTCCAGCGATAATTTCACATCCTTTAGCTCCCATGTAATTTTCATTCATGAGATCCATCCTTAGCTTCTCAGCATTTCAGCTTTTGGGCATTCTGCACAGCTCCTGTCTCGACTAGGGCTTCCTTTCTTGGTCAGGTGCTTCTTGTCTCAACCTAGGGGGCTGCTATGTCGACAAGGGCCTCCTGTGCCGCCCAGGGTCCTCCTGTATCGGCTAGGGGCATGTGTCTGCCAGGGGTTTCCTGTCTCTGTCAGGACGGCATTCTGTGTCGGTTGGGGGCCTTCTGTGTCGGCCAGGGACCTATTGTTTTGGTCAGAGGGCCTTTGTCGGCAATGGCCTCCAGGTTCAGCCAAGGGCCCCTGCGTTGACCAGGGGCCTGGCTTCTTGACCAGGGGCCTCGCTTCTCGACTAGGATCCTCATTTTTTCGGCCAGGGTCCTGTTGTCTCGGCCAGGGGCCTCTTGTCCCGGACAGGGGTCTCTTGTGTCGGTCAGGGGCCCAATGTATCGGTCAGGGGCCTCTTATCTCGGCCCACGGCGCCTCTTGTTTCGATCAGGGGCCCTCCTTCCTCGACCAGGGGCGCAGCCCTGGCCTAAGCTAGCCAAAAGCCTAAAACCTAAATCTAACGCCAAAAGCCCTAAGCTAGCCACGGCTATCAGAGCTGGCCTTTCGATTGAACATGCCCGTTGAAAACGGAAAAATTAGAGGAATTTCGCAGCCACATGGGAAAAGAAGGTCCTGTGTGGCCTTCTCAATGGTATATAAAGCGCCACTGTGCGTACGATCAGGACAGCATGACAGCGCTAGCTGGCGTCCGCGGCGCTTCTCGGTAATACCGTGGCGTTATCTGTCGGTGGTCCGACTACCAGGGCACGTTGCTAATAAAGTTATGCTCCCATTGCTCTGTGTTCTCACAATTTGTCATTCCATCCTAACTAGTACAAATTTATATATATATATATATATGTGTGTGTGTGTGTGTGTGTGCACTTGTACTTCGTGCATACCGAGACCATTTTCTGTTTGCACACCTGGGAACCGAGGACGTGAAGTGAATACCGAGAACATTTTTGACGTCCTCGGTTTTCAAACTCCGTCTGGAGCATTGTCAGATGCTCACCAGTCTCCTGACGAATTTTCTCGACATCCTCAGTTTTCACCATATATGTGACCGTGTGTGTCCAGCAGGAGTGTATGTGTGTACTGTGCAGATAAAGTGTGAGCAAGCCGAAAGTTGCAGTGCAGATGTGACGCGCTCATGTTTGCAACTTGACACCACCCAGGTTTGCAACTTGGTGCAAGGTCGGCAGGGTGCCGGAGTGAGGCGTCCGCGCCACTTGGCCCCGGACGACTCGGCTTGCGGCGGGCGGCCGGCACACGCGTTCGGGAAAATATGTTCTTGCAAAGGGATTGGCGCTTCGGTTAGACATATTTCTACCATTCTAATGAGATGGGATAGGACTACGGTTTGGAAGTTAGGAGTTAAGACAGCTAGTATAAGACACACTTTGTAACTAGGCATTAGAGGGTGAGAGAACTAGGCAACCGAGGGTGAGAACATCTGGTGCCCTACATACATATTTAGGCGAAGTACGTTTTAAAACATCTTTGGGTTTGTATCTTAACCCTCGCAGTATCGGGGGATCTTTTTACACCCCCATTAGGTTTTCCGCGGATAGTAAAAAAAACTGCGTGCAACAGCGGGCCGAATATTGGCATACCTGTTCCTACATCAATTTGACATGCTTGGTGAAAATGTTAAGGTCAGGTCGTTCACGGTCTCGAGTTAATTAAGGTCAAGTTAGGTCACCTTCAAAAATGTTCAACCAGTCGTCACGCTTTAACGGGTGAAGATGTTTGAATGAAACTTTCACGATTGCTTACTTTTAGAGACGCAACAAAGTGCCCCAGAGGAATTTTTGGAATCTTGCGTTTTTGATGACTTACTTGTTTTGCATATTTGCTATTGGGGATAAATATCGAAGATTCTTGCTAAGTTAAGGAATTTCTATGGGGCTTATCTTACTTAAAACACAGTTTATCGGTGTGTTCTATCAATTAGACACAAACAAAGTAAATAAAGTCGAAAACTCAACATTTTGGAAATAAAAGCTGTATTTTTGAATGCGCGAAAATGTTTGGACCACGGTCCATTTCGTCGTCCTTTTCCGATTCCAAGCAAGTTTTGTTTTTAAAATATACCAAATAAACTACCCAGAGCATACAACTTGACGTCAATCGTGACCACAAATACCCCCTGTTGACGTCATACTTTGAGATGATAAAATGCTGCGGGTGGTTTCTGGTCATATTCGTAGAGCGCTTTCCGATGACAAATCTTCCGGTTTCGTGTGACGCTTAGTTTGGAGATTAGATGGTAATATAATGAACCCCCATCCCTCCCCCGTGACGGGGTGCGAGGATCTTACCGGAATGGCGGGAACGGTATGGCGGTATTACCTCTAAATTAAATGTTCTAACGTTTAATACCTGGGGAATACGTAGCGCTGACAACGAAGGACTTTGTTCAGATCCCTGAATAATAATTATAATCATCATACTAGGTTGTTGCAGGAAACCTACTCCAATATTGAACACAATAAAGTTTGGGAATATTTCTCGCTTGCTGAAACTTATCAGCTGAGCTAATGTGCATACATAGGTTTGCTTTCCAAAGTGATTAAAGGTGGATTAAAGGATTCGGGGCCTAGCTGAACCTCGGATGATCTTTGACATTTTCCGAGTTTTTCGGGTTTTAGGCCGAGATAGATAGACTGATGGTTTCAGGGCTTCGGAGTTCCGCACTGCATGAGTTCAATACTGAACTCCATCATAACCCTATGGCAACACGTGACGGTCACCACATTAACTGTCTTTAATTTTGATGAAGTGGGAGGCGCAGCCACATCTGTTCATCCAGCTCCATCAACTTTAACCACATAATTGATATTGACTGATGTGGCAGGGAGCACCATGAGGTGTGGGGCTGCAGTAGGTGACAAGGAGCTTCCGATTTCTTGCAGCGTTATCACTACCACCGCCATAATCTGTCCCCCGTACCGGCGATCACGTGTGAAATTTGAGCGAAATCCGCCCGGCCGTTTTCGCACAGCATGAGTCGAAGCGGCACATACACACAGACACACAGACAGACAGACAAACATTTCTCGACAACTTTAGAGAACCGACCGCCATGTATTAAATCTCCGATAGCGATTTATCGTGACATAGTCACTCTAAATCCCATCTACGATTTTGAATAATTCCGATATCGAGCATGCTCCTGATCTCATTCAAAATCTCCTATTTGGTGTCAGATCAGTTGTGACATTTGATCTCTAAACTCTTTATAGAGTCCGAACTGCGAATTTAATGCTTTCGGCGTTAGTTTGGTATTTGATTGGGTAGGTGCCAGTAAGAATAAACTATGCATTATAATTAGACACTTTGAGGGGCCAGAACATCAATGAAAGGTCATGAGATCGTGCATTGATCTGATCATGGCAAATTAATTTGCATTAAGCTGCTTGTGCATAGGCATCGCCACAGTGGAGGACGTGGAGAGGGCATAGGTGTCACCATTGTGTGGGACGTGGGGAGGGCATAGGCGTCGCCACAGTTTGGAACGTGGGGAGGGCATGTGTGTCGCCACAGTTGGGAACGTGGGGAGGGCATGAGTGTCGCCACAGTTGGGAACGTGGGGAGGGCATGGGTGTCGCCACAGTGGGGGACGTGGAGAGGGCATGAGTGTCGCCACAGTGGGGGACGTGGAGAGGGCATGAGTGTCCCCACAGTGGGGAACGTGAGAAGGGCATAGGCGTCACCACAGTGGGGGGACGTGGAGAGGGCATGGGTGTCCCCACAGTTGGGAACGTGGGGAGGGCATGGGTGTCGCCACAGTTGGGGACGTGGGGAGGGCATGAGTGTCGCCACAGTTTGGAACGTGAGAAGGGCATAGGCGTCACCACAGTGGGGGGACGTGGAGAGGGCATGGGTGTCCCCACAGTTGGGAACGTGGGGAGGGCATGGGTGTCGCCACAGTGGGGGACGTGGAGAGGGCATGGGTGTCGCCACAGTGGGGAACGTGAGAAGGGCATAGGCGTCACCACAGTGGGGGGACGTGGAGAGGGCATGGGTGTCCCCACAGTTGGGAACGTGGGGAGGGCATGGGTGTCGCCACAGTGGGGGACGTGAGAAGGGCATAGGCATCACGACAGTGGGGGGACGTGGGGGGCATGTGTGTCGCCACAGTGGGGGACGTGGAGAGGGCGTACCGCTCCCAAAATTCGTTAACCTTAGCAGTACGCCCATGACGTTGAATGAAAAAAACGACCTAAAACGCCCTCCCCCTCCCCCACCCACCTATCCCAAACATGTGATAATGCGAAGTGCATGGAGCTTTATATGCTGCATCATACATTACACTTCATTTAATCCTGGGAATTATAGGGTGACATTGATGTTCCATTACCAGATCACATTTGTGGCCTGTTCGCCCATCCGACCTATATGACCTATCACCCTATGAATTCCAAAGTACAAATCAGAGCCCAGGAAGTATACTCAATTTTATTGACATTGGAGGAGGTATTGAAAGCTGGAATACAGTTACTCTACTGATGCCTCATATTCACACACACACACACATGCACGCACGCTTGCACGCACGCACGCACGCACGCACACGCATACACACACATACACATACACATACACATACACATGCATATACATATATATATATATATATATATATATATATATATATATATATATATATATATATATATATATATATATATATATATATATATATTGGTCATCGTCAGAAAAATTGCTTGAAGTGTCGGATCAGTCTTGAAATTCCAATCGCATAACAAAAAAAGAACATTCACTAATCACATATGACAGTTGCAGTGCGCGGAACTCATCATATAGCAGTCGTACAATGTTTTATATTGCGCTGTGTCTCAATCAATGCCGTCACGTTTGTCGGGAAAATATAATGCGACGGACAGGCAAGCTACTGTACAATCAGCTCCAATATAGCACACTATTTCATCTGTTTGTTCATTTCCGGGGCGTGTTTCTGAGTAGACAGCGCAATCTGAAGCCGTCGGTCAGGCAATTATTTTATAGTCACTTTTTGTCGTGTTGTTGAAGAATGTGCTGGTGTGGTGTTCCGTCGCGCAAGTGTACAGTCAAGGGTCCACTGAGTCGCCTGTGTTACACCAATGTAGTGTGCCGAGCAAAGTGTACATTGTACAACCTTTGCGGTGGCATGTGAACTGGTACACTACATTGGTGGATTTTAGGTTGTCAAGTGAACCGTGCGGGCTGTTTCTTTCGTGAGAAGACTTGATGTTTTCCTATGTTGATAGCATGTGATGAGTTGTATGTCACTCTTGTTATCTGTGTCTTCTAATGATGTCTCTTTTTTTAGTTAGTTTTGTATGCATATATCATTTGATTTGTGTAGTAGTTGCCAGTTTCCGTGCCGTAGTTTTGCTCTGTCTGCTGCTTAGTGAAGTGCTTGTCCATGTGTCGTTTGGTTTCTTGGTCAATGTATGTGTTGGAATAGCCTTTACTTGCCAGAATTTGTTTTTGTCCCACGAGTTCTGTGTCCAAGGACGTCCAATCAGAACAATGATTGTCTGCTCATCTCAGTCCTCACGAGCCTTCAACATAAATAAGCAAGCACCGCTAAAATATATAAATATACGTATATATATATATATCTATATCTATATCTATATATATATATATATATATATATATATATATATATATATATACATATATATATATATATATAAATATGTATACATATATATATATAAATATACACATATCTATATATATATATATGTATATATATGTGTGTGTGTGTATGTGTGTGTGTACGTGTACGTATATACATACATGCTTGCAGGGGCTCCGCCACGTCATTTTGATTGGTGGGATAGCAAATGCGATCCCAACATTCTGCGAAGTGACTTTGTCTAGGGAAACGACAGAAATCCCATTAACTTATCTGGTTTGCATTGTCACAGATACGGGATCAGATTTCATATATCACAGTGAGGCATTACAAAATAATTTGTGTCCGTGTTTTCAGAAAATTGAATTCAATTTATATTTTGCGTACAAATTACATGTGGTGGGCGCGAATGGGAGCTGGACAGAGCCCTCCCCGATTCCGACATCACTGGGTGCGGAAATTACACCAGAGCGCGTTGTCCTCCAGCAGGGGTGGAGATCCGGGAGGGGGGGGGGGCGTCAGGACCTTCCCTGGATTCGTTGGATCCTCATTGAACCGTCCATGGAAAATCATACTGTACAAGAAAAGTCGTAAATGCAATAAAATGAATAGGACAAATGAGACAACTAAAAAAACGATGCCTGTTTCGTTCAAGGTTAGACTATTTCCTGTGAGAGGGCAATTCTTGCTGCTGGACCCCCATCAATCTCTAGCAGATGGCACTTTGCCTCAGCTAAAGATTTGGGGGGAAAAATGCTGGACCCCCTCCCTCCTAGAATCTCGAGAGGTCTCCAACTATACCATCCAGCACTATATTTTAGAACTGAAGGCTCAAATGAGCTCGCTATGGTCATATTCGTCCTGTATCACCTCACAACTGAAATGATATAACATATAACTCTTGACGTGCACGTCGCGTAACATCAATTTTGAAAACATTCAATATGTAGCACTTCAGAAGACTCGTTACCATTTGATGCCGTGTTTTATTGGAGCTTCCACGACGCATGATTCAGGTCATGCGGCTGATTGTTCGTGCAGATTTGCAGCGGTGGTGAGAACCGACAGGACGACCACAAACCATTCGGTTGAGAGGCCAGAGCTATTCTCCTGGAATAGCTTCCCTCCTTTTTGGGGCGTTTTCACGCGTATATTTCCAACACAGGGTACAGTTGATAAAAAGGCGAGGTCATTTCACGGCACAACCTTGCCAAGTATACCCGACGGGCCACATACGCCATGCACGGCCGCCCCGCTTGTGGTAAACAGGAGGCGGGCACCACGAAGCGGGTACCCGCTTCGTGGGGCCCGCCCTGTGCGGCAGTGGCTGCTTGGTGAGGCACTCGGATGATCTAGTAGATAGTCCATCAAGCTTCTCACAAATTTGGAGACACTTTGTGCAACCAACTGGCTCGGTATCTCTCATCACACAACATTCTGCCTCCTCACCAATATGCCTACAGACCTAACCACTGTACGGAGGACGCCTTGCTCGAGGCTTCGATCGGATCAGCCTCAACACCGACAGAGGCGAACTTTCAACCATCATATCAGCGGTTTTGAGTAAAGCTTTTGACAACATCGACCACGGTGTCCTTCAAAAACTCCGATGACACTGCATCGACCTCACCTGGTTTCGCAGTTACCTGGGTGGTCATGGGCAGATAGTGAGATAGGCCTCGGAGACCGGTCTCGTCACCCACTTTGTCCTCCAGGGTTCCATAGCTTGCTTGCTCTTTAGCCTCTTCACCAACGTCTTTCTCTGTTAATTTCCCGAACATCAGCTTATCTTATCCTTATCCTTATCTCCCTCATCGTATGCTGACGACACCCAGCTGCTTGACCCCGCCGTTCGGGTCAGGAAAATCTGCAGAATCATAAAACCTCCTTAGGACACTC
>JAOTOM010003609.1:70000-77500 GCA_034440615.1 Ashinkailepas kermadecensis
CACTTGTCGTCCCTGGCACCTGTCGGCCCCCTGGCACCTGTCGGCCCCCTGACACCTGTCGGCCCTCTGACACCTGTCGGCCCCCTGGCACCTGTCGGCCCTCTGACACCTGTCGGCCCCCTGACACCTGTCGGCCCCCTGACACCTGTCGGCCCTCTGACACCTGTCGGCCCCCTGACACCTGTCGGCCCCCTGACACCTGTCGGCCCCCTGGCACCTGTCGGCCCCCTGGCACCTGTCGGCCCCCTGACACCTGTCGGCCCTCTGACACCTGTCGGCCCCCTGGCACCTGTCGGCCCCCTGACACCTGTCGGCCCCCTGACACCTGTCGGCCCCCTGACACCTGTCGGCCCCCTGGCACCTGTCGGCCCCCTGACACCTGTCGGCCCCCTGACACCTGTCGGCCCCCTGGCACTTGTCGTCCCTGGCACCTGTCGGCCCCCTGACACCTGTCGGCCCCCTGACACCTGTCGGCCCTCTGACACCTGTCGGCCCTCTGACACCTGTCGGCCCCCTGACACCTGTCGGCCCCCTGGCACCTGTCGGCCCCCTGACACCTGTCGGCCCTCTGACACCTGTCGGCCCTCTGACACCTGTCGGCCCTCTGACACCTGTCGGCCCTCTGACACCTGTCGGCCCTCTGACACCTGTCGGCCCCCTGACACCTGTCGGCCCTCTGACACCTGTCGGCCCCCTGGCACCTGTCGGCCCCCTGACACCTGTCGGCCCCCTGACACCTGTCGGCCCCCTGGCACCTGTCGGCCCCCTGGCACTTGTCGTCCCTGGCACCTGTCGGCCCCCTGACACCTGTCGGCCCCCTGACACCTGTCGGCCCCCTGACACCTGTCGGCCCCCTGACACCTGTCGGCCCCCTGGCACTTGTCGTCCCTGGCACCTGTCGGCCCCCTGGCACCTGTCGGCCCCTGGCACCTGTCGGCCCTCTGACACCTGTCGGCCCCCTGACACCTGTCGGCCCCCTGGCACTTGTCGTCCCTGGCACCTGTCGGCCCCCTGGCACCTGTCGGCCCCCTGACACCTGTCGGCCCCCTGGCACCTGTCGGCCCCCTGACACCTGTCGGCCCCTGACACCTGTCGGCCCCTGACACCTGTCGGCCCTGACACCTGTCGGCCCCCTGGCACCTGTCGGCCCCCTGACACCTGTCGGCCCCCTGACACCTGTCGGCCCTGACACTTGTCGTCCCTGACACATGTCGGCCCCGATCAAGGGGATTTTACTAAGGATGGAACTCGGGGAGCTCCCAATGCGGTGGTACCAATTACTGGCAACTTTTTTTTCGAACATTCTTACACCCCGTTGCCCTGCTGAGCCTTCCGGTATCGTGCATCTTAAAGTTGGTGCAAGTTTGATTTTCCCTTAATCCTGCCCGGCCTTCCTGTATGCCTATTTATGTACGAATCCGGATGATATATGAGGTATGTACCTAGGTGCATTCTTGCTTTTTGGCGCTTCCAGCATGGAGTCAGCATCAAGCATTTAATACGATCATCTAAACCCTGGCTTTAACTGCATGCAATATGATCATCTAAACCATGGCTTTAACTGCATGCTTGACACAGGTAAGTTTCAAGTCAAGGTGCCTGTTTTTTCTTTTCACTGTACTGGTGAGGAACATTGGGTGGATTCAGGTAGATAACTTCCCATACCTTAGCAGGGGCATCTTGATCTTGATTTTCTCACACGATTTCAGAAGTCGAAATGCCCATGGTATGTTAATGTCGATCCCAGTGGCCAGTGGCGGATGAGACGAAGGCTAATGACGGCATCGAGAAGCCCGTTCCATTCAATATGCTAAGGTCGGTATTCTGTGCCATCGCTTAGAACAGAAGCGCGTCCAAGAGGACTCACTCTTGTCAAGTATGCTAAATGTTTATTATATGGCCTGATAGACCGAAGAGGACTCACTCTTGTCAAGTATGCTAAATGTTTATTATATGGCCTGATAGACCGAAGAGGACTCACTCTTGTCAAGTATGCTAAATGTTTATTATATGGCCTGACAGACCGAAGAGGGCTCACTCTTGTCAAGTATGCTAAATGTTTATTATATGGCCTAATAGACCGAAGAGGACTCACTCTTGTCAAGTATGATAAATGTTTATTATATGGCCTAATAGACCGAAGAGGACTCAGTCTTATCAATAATGTCAAATGGTTATTCTAAGCGATTGCCACGGAAATTAATGCTTCATCGTAAATGTCAAATCCCCCACAAAACCGGTGCTAAGAATCCAATCCAACAGTTGTGGAGCCGTCGCGCATAGGCGTAGGAACAGCGGGTCATGGGGTCATGGAACTCAGCTTTGCTGAGTTTTAGCGTGGAGCTTATGGTTGCTGACTGAAAAGAACGTCATCAGACTCTATGCTCTCCCTCCAAGCTTAGATAAAGCTCTCCCTCCATGCTTTTACCTTGCTACGCCCATGTCCTCTGGACTGAGACTTTGTACGATTATTAGGGATCACATGGAAGTTGTTTTTTTTTGTTATGAAAAAGAAATATAGTCTGAAGTCGTAGCTTTATGGACCAGGGTCCTGTTGCTAAGCAGAGCTTGTTGGGTGAACCCGGCCCCACCACCTGATCCGTGAATTACAGTTCAACTGCATAATTTTGAATGCCATTCCTGTCAGTCAATGCTCACAGGCTCAATGCTAATGTTACTCTGATATATCGGAGGAGGGGAACACGTACTCCTCCAAATGTACGGGAGTTTGAACACCTGGTCCCGCGTAGTGCGACAGGGTCTCCTCCGTCGTCGGGGCACCCCCAGAAGTGCTCATTTCCGCAAGTCGATGGTCGGAAATCCTATGTGAGAAACCCCGTTCACCATCACTATATTCCAGGTATTACTTGTTTGAAGCCATGCTACTGCTTTAACTAATGAAAGTTTTAGGGGCATATTTTCGTCAGTCGGTTCAATTCTCAGTAGTCTGCTCCAGGATCATGTTCATTCCGACCAATACTTGGTTCATTATTGCCAGAAAACTAAATCTATGCGGCGTCCCTGGCGGCTCGGCCTGTCCTTGCATACCGGCTGCCAGATGCCAGCCCCAGTGACGTCACGCCATTGCTGAGCGAAAGTGACGGTAAATCACCGGCTACATTTATCTCCTCCATATGGCCTTGTAATGCATGCTGGAGACAATATTGAAAGAGCGCTCTTTGTAGTTGGTGGCGGTCAGAATAGCGACAGCTTATATGTTCCTGCTGTCATAGCATTATTTGATTCTTGCAAGCTGATCAAAGTGAATTATGAGGACAGCGAGACCAGATAATGTTGCGGTGATTATCCGGCCCCAGCCGCTCAACGCTGTCGAGCTGAACTAACGTTATTGAATCAAACCCAGAGCAGAATAGCGCAGGTAATGCTACGAACCGAGCCGGTTACTAAAGTAATGTGCCGGTTGCGCACCAATCTGAATGGCGTCTAACCACAGCTCCAACTGCTGTGGAAAAATAAAGCCTGCCGCTCACTTGCATCGCTTTTATGGCGAGCTCGAAAACAAGCAGCCGCTGCCCCCAGGCACTCCGCCCGGAGTGAGAGGTGCAGTCCGGCGTGCCGTACTCAGCTTGCGCGCGGCAGCCGCATACATTGTACAAAATCTGGCATCTGCGAAGGCGAATAATCATGCTTGTTGCCAAATACAAATTCTAAAACCGTATGGGCAGCCCAAAGTCAAAACGAACACCCGATATAGATACGGGTGATATGGAGATGCTGCGAAAACACTTCGCGACGGATGTGACATCACCTGACCACTACTGAGCTGCGAGACTGGTGGCTGGCACCCGTCAATACCTGACCACTACTGAGCTGCAAGGCTAGTGGCTGGCACCCGTACCACTACTGAGCTGCAAGGCTGGTGGCTGGCACCCGCACCACTACTGAGCCGCAGGGCTGGTGGCTGGCACCCGTCAATACCTGACTATACTACTGAGCTGCAGGGCTAGTGGCTGGCACCCGTACCACTACTGAGCTGCAAGGCTGGTGGCTGGCACCCGTCAACACCTGACCACTACTGAGCTGCAAGGTTAGTGGCTGGCACCCGTACCACTACTGAGCTGCGAGGCTGGTGGCTGGCACCCGTCAATACCTGACTATACTACTGAGCTGCGAGGCTAGTGGCTGGCACCCGTACCACTACTGAGCTGCAAGGCTGGTGGCTGGCACCCGTACCACTACTGAGCTGCAAGGCTGGTGGCTGGCACCCGTACCACTACTGAACTGTAAGGCTAGTGGCTGGCACCCGTACCACTACTGAGACACAGGGCTGGTGGCTGGCACTCGTACCACTACTGAACTATAAGGCTGGTGGCTGGCACCCAACATCACCTGACCACAACTGAGCTGCAAGGCTGGTGGCTGGCACCCGTACCACTACTGAGCTGCAAGGCCAGTGGCTGGCACCCGTACCACTACTAAGCTGCAAGGCTAGTGGCTGGCACCCGTACCACTACTAAGCTGCAAGGCTGGTGGCTGGCACCCGTGGGTTACTGCTAGGAGCGAAAGGCAATGATGGGCGCCCGTTACATGGGTGGGTGGGTTCGGAGCCGCCCGTACGACCCAAAGTTATTCCTGGACCCCAGGATGCTTTTTGGTGTTCCGAACGCTACTAGGCGTGTGATCCAAATTCCCCTGTTGGGACCTGCGGATCACTGCCTGACTGCCCGTAGGTCGATAATGGGCCTCGGGTCACACAAGGGGGCGTAACTTAGTGCTACTCGACCTGGGATGCTGTCCAGCCGCCAAGTCTTGTACGGAGGACCAATATGTAACCAATCTATTCAATTTACAATGTTGCGACCGTGACAAAGGTCCACAGGGAATGTGTTGGCTTGGATTGAGTGTGCACTGACATCAACAGCAGGCATGGCCGATTTTCCGCCAGGGTATTGATAACGAAAGAGTCAGCAGTCCTGTCTCGCCCAAGCCGTTCCTCCCACATTGAGACTCCACACAGTATCCCTAGTGGAACCTATTCTGTCTGTTGTGCTATTCTCTCACTCAGACCTCACAAGGGACACACACTCACGTCTCGCATGGGCCTGCGCGCTAATCCTGACAGCAGTAGCATATTGGAACGCGTTGTTTGCGCCACCACATGACACATATTTGGAGGAGAAATTCCGTTCCGAACGTCACTATTGAACTATGGGTAAGCACAAATTGACATCAGAACATAATTCTGCAGTTGAGGTCGGATGAGCATATGCACTTCAGAAATGTACTAACATGATAATCGTTCTTGTAGGGCTAGAAGGGGTATAGGGGCACCGTCAGGAAAGAGAGAGGTTGCTGCAGGCCACCAACAGGTCCTATTCCTGTTCCTAGATGACCCTTGAATTCTTCAAATTTAAAGAGGCTCTGTAGCTCCCGGAGCCCCTCAAACTACAGCGGTACTCATGCTTACAGGAATCCTCAAAAGCCTGCAAGTACCATCGAACTACAAGCGGCCTCAGACAGCCAAAGGTGTCCGTTTGGCTTTAAGAAGCACCCGCACTGTGTGGGGCCCCTCCAGCTTCAAGAGCTAAATCCAGCTCGAAGAGGCATCTCCAACTTACCGGGCGGCCATGTCGGTGTATTGACAGCACGTTGAAATCTGGGTCAAAATTATACTGTTGAATTGGAATACATGGATCGGGTGGTGGGGTCAGGGTTCACGCAACAAGCTTTGCTTGGCATAGGACCCTGTTCCATAAAGCCACCTCATCAATACTTCGAACTAAATTGATTTTTTTAAAAATACTTCGAGGGGACCTTCCAGTTTCCTCAAGGACTTCTCCAGTATCGAAGAACCGATCCCAGCCCCCAGGAACCACTCCTGTTCTTAGCTGTTCCTGTAACTCTCGGTACCCCCATCTCGCAGGAGTCCCCCTCCAATTCTCCAAATTCACAGAGGCTCTCCATTTCCAGGGCCTCTCCTCCAGTTATTTCTGGATCCTCAGGCTCCCATAAGAACTTCAAATTGTCAAAATATGAAGGCTGTCCATCTCCCACGGTTCCTGAACTCCAGACGCCCCTCTCCTTCTAAATGACATCCAACTTCTGCGGAATTAATATGGCTCCATGGGGACATGCAACTAAAAGGGTCTCTCCTGCTTCAAGGGCCACTCCAGCTTAACATGCGCACTAGAGGGCCTCTCACATGACGAAAACCGGAGGGGGGGGGGAGCAGATTCCGCCACCGCCCCCCTAAGTGCCTAGTTTCGATAGCAAAGCCTTTGGTAAACGTTGCGGAATTGACTGCGGAAGAATTGCGGACGTGAAGGTGGGGATGGGTTTGCTCTCGAATCATGTGTACAGATAGGCGAGCGGGGGTCGCCCCGTGTTCAAGCATCGCTAATGGTAGGCTCAAGCGTGACTTTTTTGCGTGAGCTGTTACACAAGCACAACAAATACCGTCGCATGCCCAGTAAACGGCCAACGGTGGTGTGGAGGTCATTGAATCGTCGATTTTGCTCTCCTCCTTCTCTAAACCTTGGCATTTCTCCCAGGCACTGCATGCACCAGTGCCTTGAGCGCCTCTCTCCACGGAAGTGGTCGCCGCGATATGGCTGTTTTCCGCCGTCCTGGCCACTCGATCGGGAGCACCGATAATCCCGCTGGAGGACTCTGCTTGAATGAAGCGGTTTTTCTTCGGCGCCAATCTAATTCGGCGCGTGGCGGGCGGCGAAATTGAACATTTATTGGTTCGCTTTGGTTTGGGCAGTCGACTCCAGCCGGCTGCGGGCACCTGGCCATAATGGGGCTAATATCCCGCGGGTGGCGAAGCGGCGCCGCTCGCGCTCGCCCCCATCTACGCCGGCCGATTGAGACGTGATGTCACATCCCGCCAGATTTATGTCCTTCTTTCGCGGCCAATCTCGCTGCGCAGACGATTTTCTGTGCAAGTGCACGTGCCCGGCGAGAAACACTGGGAGGTGAGACAGAGCCGCTCGTCTGTTACTTGAACGGTCTTATTTGTCGGGCGACGGCTCTGGATTTCCGCTCATGCGGGCGAACGGCTCTATATATCCTGTTCTGCTTCTTCACCGCAGTTCTGTGGCATTTGTATGACGTCACTCTGTGAGACTGCGTTTATGTTGTCGTGCCTGAATGTGGCACGAATTGTTTATGCACAGCTTGGCCGTGTGTTGGATTGCCCACAATGGTAGCTGCTTCTGTTGGGGATGGTCGTGGATCTTTTCAGCAGGCTCTCTCGTCCATCCTCGCCGCAGCACCCTGATGTCACCCTCCTCCTCCAGCACCCTCGTCCATCCTCGCCGCAGCACCCTGATGCTTTCATATATGTAGTTGTATGTCTTAGATGATTCCTTAACCGGGGAAGATTACTCTGGGGAGATCTGTGCTTGCAAATTTGGAATGTAAGCATCACAAGATGAGGGTATAGCATGCCGGAAAATGTGGAGCACAGTGGTGCGAGATGCACATGTGGTCCTAATGGGGAAGAAAACTGAGATACGTGTCCCGAACAACGGAGGG
>JAOTOM010003609.1:82500-157500 GCA_034440615.1 Ashinkailepas kermadecensis
GGGCCGTTCGGGTATTCCGGATTCCGGATAAGTCCCGATTATGCGCGAAGCGGGATAAAAACTCGGTCGCCGCATCGCATGGATTACTTTGGTCTGCCAGTCACGGCCGCCTCTGCGGCGCCGCCAGCTCCCACAACTTCCGGGCCGGCTGCGGATCGCGGCGATCCGCCGGACATTGAGCGCGCACGTCCGGCTAATTCCGCTGCCGGTGCAGTGGGGCGCTCGCGGCCCGCCGCGGCAATACCACCATTTGTCTGGCGCCGCCGCGGGCCGTGGACAATAAAGGACCTCCTCCGGCGCCCGGCCGGCCGGCCGGCCGATCCGGGGGGCATTTGTGCGACGCGCCGACGCGCCGCAACTGACCCCGGAGCGAAATATTGCCGGCACGCGTCCCGCTTGTTGTTGAAGCACCGGCTCCGGAGGCGGCCGGGCTCTTCCGCGTCTGTGGCCAGCTGGCAGCGACAGACCGCATTGGCTCCGAGCTGGTGCTGGTGGCACGTTGGCTCCGCTGTGGTTATGGGCAGGCGGCTCGTCTTGGGGATGCCTGTAGGCTTAAGCGGCAGAATAGCAGCGTGCCTCTATGTTTGCGCGACAGAATATGGAAGTGCCTGTATGCTTACGCAACATAATTTCCCCGTGCAGAATATCGACATGTGGAATACGGACTCCGCAAAATTTCCATGCATCAAATATCGACACGCAAAAATATCGAGCATCAAAATATTGGCTGGCTAAATATCGAATGATCATTAAAAATAAGTATTGACCAAAATGTTTTCGATAGACAGTAATTATAGCCGTCACATGGCCCTTTGCCCATGGCCTTTCGCGTACCCAGCCAAGCTGAGCACTTCTACGACGACAAGCTGGATATTGGACGCGATCAGGTTCTTGTGTTGGGATCTCAATGAAGTCGATGTCGGTCAGAAATGCCTGGAAGCGTTAAAATGGTCATCCACCTGCACAAAATCTCAATGTGTGTGCTGTAGCTTCAACGTTTATCATAAGGCCTTGACATTCGGAGCCTGTCTATGTTGCTACTTGAAGGGCAACCTCATTAAAGTCAATTCTAGTCAAGTAAGTTTATTGCGGCCGTTCTCCATACCATGCTAAGGTTTCCAACAGCCATGTGCACAGATAAAGAAGGACGTAGGCGAACAGGTACACAACGATTCAAACACCATGATACGCAATGCAAGAACTTAGCATTTACAACTTTGCATACCTTGCGAGCCTCCGAGGCGCTGCAACATTATTGCACAATTTATCGGTACATGGTCGTTGCTATCATTTAAGATCACGCTTTCGCGGTCACACACATCAAAGATATTCGCTATCAACCACCCCCGCCTCTCTGTCTTGACGGAACAGACTCGACAATCCGTGCTTAAAGGGTTTGTTGTGCTTTTTTTAAAGGATGCTTGGTAACTTATAAATTTATGTTACAGCGTTCAGGCAGAGGCTACACTTTCCTGAGTCTGTTTTTACTCACAGTAAGCGTGACTAGCTTGCCGCGTGTTCTGGTCATGTTCAACGAAAGAAAACAACTTCCTCGATACAATGGGCTTTCTTCCGCCACGGCTGAATTTTACGAGGCTCGATTGACGGTACAGCGTGAGCATTTTCGCAGCCAGAAGTCCAAGTTTTTGCCATTCTCTTGATATGTGATCGCGCTTTCTATTTCCGCTGAAAACACGAGCACAAAAAGATTTCAACTTTTGAGCACTGTGGAGATCTGCGGTACTTCCCGTTCCGTTTATTTTAATTCTGCATCTGACACTTCACAGAACAGCTAGATTGTATATATTGTACATTTTAGCGTGCGCTGTATCATTACATAATTGTTGTGGACCAAAAGTTAATTGACCCACTCAGTGGTCAGTCGTGTATCAGCCCCTAATCAGGTCCACTCCCTCGTTTCTTTGCCTACCCTATCCTACCTTGACCTGGCCAGAGGACGTTGGATGTCGAGAATGTGTCGCAACTTAGATCTCTTCACGTCCTTCTACGTCCACGTGTGTGCCTTCAGGACTGCTTCCAGTAAATGTGTGCTACATCAAGGTTAGTCGTCGACTTCTGTCGCGCTCTGTTTGGGCTTAATGGTCGAACAATGTTGAAATATATGGGGTTCATATGGAAGATCGGGTGATACCGAGGTCCTTTGTTGTTGTCCTGCGATTTTGTGTTCCCATCACCGACATGCCTCACACTTGCATGCGTGATTCCGGGAAATCAGGACGTAAAGCCGTTGTACCCAGCTGTACATACGAACTTGCTTTGACTGAACCAGGTGATCAAGAAATAGTGTGAGTGCCCCGTGCGTTGTGTTTACTATGATTTTTCCTTGTTGAGTTTGATCCCATGTGAATAATTATTGATCCAGGGAGTGCCTACACCACATTGACTATCTTTTTTCAGACTTTTTGTGCTACCAATGACTTAAAATACTTTCATTGGATCCATAGAACAAGTATTCACCAGTGCGTCTCATCGATCGCGTGATATATGCCGTCGGTGATAATGACGAGGGCAGTTTTGTTTGTGATATATTCGGTCGGTGATAATGGCGAGGGCAGTTTTGTTCGTGATATATCCGGTCGGTGATAATGGCGAAGGCAGTTTTGATCGGCCGGTGCCAGCGGTATCCATGTTCTTTGAAGGTATGAATCGAAATAAGAGTGATTGTTGAAGGAGTAATGATGCATGCATGCAATTGGTCTGCTGATGCACGAGCCGTTCTAATGCTTTAGCTATGGCGGGGAAAATGGCGATCGGAACCAGTATGCGGGATTAGCAGGACGCTCTCCCCGAAAGGGGACCCTTTCGGCACTGGTATGATAAGCACATGTTTCCACGGTTGATACTTTTCGGGCGATGCTTTCTTCTATTCATGATGCTTATTAAGTTTCGAACTATCGTCACCTGACCGCTGCGCATTGAAGTGGCGCATTCATAAATAAAAATGGATTTGCTTATACACCCCCACGAATTTAAATCCATTATATTCCTCACAGACAAAGGCTACAACATAATTAAAATGGAGAGAGTGAGATAGTGAGATAGTGATAGAGTGAGAGAGTGAGATAGTGAGATAGTGAGAGAGTGAGAGAGTGAGATAGTTATATAGTTAGATAGTTATAGAGTGAGAGAGTGATAGAGTGATAGAGTGATAGAGTGAGAGAGTGAGAGAGTGAGAGAGTGAGAGAGTGAGAGAGTGATAGTGATAGAGTGAGTGAGTGAGTGAGTGAGTGAGTGAGTGAGTGAGTGAGTGAGTGAGTGAGTGAGTGAGTGAGTGAGTGAGTGAGTGAGGTGAGGGAGGGAGGGAGGGAGGGAGTGAGGGAGGGAGGGAGTGAGGTGAGGGAGTGAGGGAGTGAGTGAGGGAGTGAGTGAGTGAGTGAGTGAGTGAGTGAGTGAGTGAGTGAGTGAGTGAGTGAGTGAGTGAGTGAGTGAGTGAGTGAGTGAGTGAGGGAGTGAGTGAGTGAGGGAGTGAGTGAGGGAGTGAGTGAGGAAGTGAGTGAGGGAGGGAGTGAGGGAGGGAGCGAGGGAGGGAGGGGAGAGGGAACTGAACCTGGAACTAAACTTACGAGCCACGGCTTGCCCGGGGATATTATTCTGGTCGCACCCATGTGATCGGGATGCTACTCTGGTCACACTCCTGTGATTAGGACGTTACTCTGGTCACACTCCTTTGATCGGGACGTTATTCCGGCCACACTCCTCTGATCGGGACGTTACTCTCGTCACATTCCTCTGATCGGGACGTTACTCTGGTCACAATCCTGTGATCGGGACGTTACTATGGTCACACTCCTGTGCTCGGGCGGCACCATGCTCTAATGGCCATGGGTGTAACCACGGATTCGAAATTGGGGGGGGGGGCAAACCAGGGACGCGGTAAGTTTGAACATGATAGAGGGGCCTAGCCCGGCCTCCCCGCCTCCCCCGAAAAAAACTTGGATTTCAGCCACTTCTTTTTCAATGTCATTTTCAGCCACTTTAATTCAATGTTCAACGTATTTCAATTTTTCAGAATTACCATTGCTAAGAAAAGGATATTTTGGGGACTAAAAGTTCCGCAAATTAGCAAGTTTCGCTACTTATCACTGCCTATGAACATCTAGCTTTATGTCGTATGTACCGGACCCGATTTCACGATCACCATAGAGCAATGCTGTAAGTATGTTAAACGTTGCCCTCTTGTAGCAGGGAAAACATAAAATATGGGACGACGGTTTTATGGTAGCGAATATGGACATACAATTACCTTTCCCATGCTTTCCTGTTTTACGGGGACACATTTCGATGCAATGACAACCATGGCGGATAAAGGGTGTGGCACTGAGGGCATGTACCCCCACGTAGAAGGTGAGTCGATGCGCCCCTGAGCCGAAATAACCAACCAACCAACCCTCTGGCCGGGAAAAGGCGTCCCTCTGAAAAGGTTCCAGTGTACCCACTCGAATTTTGCAGCCAGAGGCTTTCGCTTTCTAGGTGCTTTCGCAGTGGCGCCGCGCCAAAGAAATGGCGCCCCTCCAGACAAGTGCCCCCATGACAATTCCTGGATCCACCCCTGATTACAACATTGCTCTCTCGCGGTTATGAACTCCGGCTAGTTATAAAATTGTGCGCATTCACGTGTGGCTTCTCTTGCAAATTTGACAACTTCCGTTGAACCATTAAGAAGAAAACGGACAATTTGAAAAAAGTTCTATATTTTATATGTCCGGAAAAGCAATGTGGCAGTGTAAATTATAAACCAGCGATGAGAGCACCGTCCGAGCAGGTTATGACGGATTTCTTGGGGAACCCCTAGTCATATAGGATACGAGTGCTTGCTACCACAACGGCTGCAAACAAAAATAGATTTGACACTCCTATTCCTATTACACTCAATCATTGTACACACGCCGGACCTTCGACACCTTTGAAATTATTTCGATATCTCAACATTATGATACCGTACGGCAAGCTACGTCGAATGACACCCACATAATACAAATTGAAGCCATAGCCACGAAACGCGAGGACTCTGAAAATTAATCTAGCCTTTGACCTTGAGGCTTGATTTGACATGTCCCGGTTTGAAATGTTACCCGAGGGTTGCCCACGGCCTATCTCTTGATACCTAAGCATGGGTAGCTTTGGGAGAAAACGAAGAAACGCGGGACGACCGAAGAAATGAGTTCGCCTTTGACTTTGCAAATTGATGTGATTTCTGAACCGATTACTAGAGTACCACATAGCACGTCGAATGACTCCACTTGATTAAAATTGAAGACATAGCGACGAGGCGCGAGAACTACGAACAACTTAAGCTAACCTTCGGTCTTGTGGTTTGACATTGACATGTCCCGGTTTGAAATGTTACTCGAGGTGCACCACGGGTTATTGCTTGATGCCATATGTGGGTAGGTTACGGCGAAGAAAAAAATGCGAGGTGACCAAAGAAATCGGTTTGACCTTTGACCTTATAAATTAGTTATATTTGGTAGCATTATAATACGGCACAAGCCACGTCGAATGACACCCACTTGGTGCAAATTGAACCCATGGCGACGAATCGCGAGTACTTCGAAGAATTCAAACTAGCCTTTGACCTTGAGGTTTGACCTTGACATATCCCCGTTTAAGAATGTTACCATGGGCTGTCGCTTGATAGTTGATCTGGGTAGGCTTGGGCGAAACCCACAAAAAAATGTCAGGCAACCGAAGAAATCAGCTTGAATTTTGACCCGTCGATATTATTTCGAAATATCAACGTTCGGATACTGCACGACAAGACAACACGAATGACACAACACGAATGTCATCCATTTTCTGAAAATTGAAGTCACAGCGACGACATGCGAGGACATCGAAGAACTCAATCAAACTTTGACCTTGACATGTCCCGGTTTGAAATGTTACTCGAGTGTTCACCACTGGTTATTGCTTGATACCAGATTTGGATAGGTTTGAGAGAAAATGAGAAAAAATATTAGGCGACCGAAGGATCAGCTTGGCCTTTGTCCTTGACAACACTAATTCGATTGCTTAACTTTCTGATACCGCATAGCAAGCCACGTCGAATGACGCCAAATTGATGGAAATTGAAGCGATAGCAACCGAACCTCGCGTTCGGTCGATGTCGCTTCAATATCGCCATCTAATAAATCAAGCTAACCTTTGACCTAGAAGTTTGATCTTGACATGTACCGATTTGAAATGTTGCACGATGGTTCACCACAGACTATTGCTTGATACCAGATTTGGGCAGGTTTGGGTGAAAACGAGAAAAAAACGGGAGGCGACCGAAGAAACCGATTTGCGTTGAACTTTGACCGTTAAAGTGGTAATGTGAGACCCATGTAGTTCCTTCCAGCGTGTTCAGTACAAGCAGAATCATTTGTGGTAATTGATTCGAACGATTATAAACCCGTCGCTGAATGCCGATGCCAACACAAATACGCCTCTGGCGAACTCGTCGCTGAATACGAATACGAATACGACGTTAACTTGACGTACGCACCTAAGACTGCCTATGACTTCCCTCAATGGTCTTGAAGATACCCAAGGACACCCAGAGTCGTATTTGTTCAAGATATATCAATTTATGAGCAGGGGAATGCAACCTAAGACGTATAAAGCCTTGCGATAATGCAAATTTGTTGCTTAGCAGAGCACAATTTTGCACCCAAGCGAAAACAAAAGATGGTCAAGGTTCATGTTATTGAAGAATGGCCTGGAAGCAGACATTTCTATCGTTTGCTGATTTACCATTCGGAGATTGTGTGACGACAGATAGCCGGTGAAGCCCGTTGATTTGCTAGATCGACTTTTAGTATTTTGGTGATTATCTTGCATATATATTTTCTCTTCATAAATGATTAGGTAGAATTTTGCGGCGATGATACTCAGGTAGCTGAGGCTTGGGGGAACACGGAAAAAAATTGAGGGGGACAAATCGCCACTTTTCAGAAATTGGGGGGGACACGTCCCCCCATCAGTGGTTACACCCATGCTAATGGCTTAACTCATGGACACTGTCTTCACTTGTCTGTGGAGAATGTCTCTGCTGGTGATTTCACTAGTAGGTGCATGCATACTTAATTAAACAATTGTTTTATTGTCCTCTGTGCGAACATATTCAGTCTGTGCACTTGCAGATGAAGCCGTACGGTTGGGATATAAATATAAATATGCCGCGTTCAATATCCTGTGGCAATATTGCTATATTTTAGCAACACTGTTGGATCCAAACATCTTGATCGGGTCAGCACTCGTCCAGGGCCGTCATTTCTTGGAATGATGCCACTGATCGAAATCAGTCGATGGCAACTGTTGTATTTGAATGTCCCCAACGGGGGGGGGGGGGCACCTTTCACTGAACATTTCGGAGGATTGGGGTGTGCGATCTTTCCGGATGCGTGCCTCCGCCTGAATAATATTGAGAGAGTGCGGTCGGACCTTCCTAATGGGGCGCCGTTTGGCGATCAGGGGACATCATTGCCCGACCAGAAGGTGCCGTTCTCCGATCGGGGAGTGAGGGGTATAAGCCCGCAATGCCCCTTCTAAGCCCGACAAGGTTTGACAGTCAATACTCTGCGGAATCGATGTTTTGTGGTGCCGATATTTTGTGGAGTTGATATTTGTGGTGATACTCTGCGGTGCCGATATTTTGCGTGATGGGTAAACGTAGCAAATGTAAGGACGAAAAGCCCGGTCAGAAAGCCTGGGCAGAATTCACGGGATTTTGACCAGTCTTTGAGATATTTACTGGTCTTTCAATCGATATATATATATATATATATATATATATATGCATATACATATACATGTACATATACATATACATATACATATACATATACATATACATATACATATACGTGTATGTATGTACATATACATATACATATACGTGTATATGTATATGTATATGTATATGTATATGTATATGTATATGTATATGTATATGTATATGTATATGTATATGTATATGTATATGTATATACATATATATGTATATGTATATGTATATGTATATGTATATGTATATGTATATGTATATGTATATGTATATGTATATGTATATGTATATGTATATGTATATGTATATGTATATGTATATGTATATGTATATGTATATGTATATGTATATGTATATGTATATGTATATGTATATGTATATGTATATGTGTATGTATATATGTACGTGTAGGTATGTACATATACATATACATATACTGTATATGTATATGTATATGTATATGCATATGTATATGTATATGTATATGTATATGTATATGTATATGTATATATATATATATATACCTATATATATATATACATATATATATATATATATATATATATGTCTATATATATATATAGATATATATACATATATATATATTCAACATGAGCTTTATAAAAGTAATGACGATAACCATCATGCAGTTCGTCAAGCCCGTTTCAATATCCCAAGCAGTAATTTTGTCCTCCATTGTGGGGCTAATCTTTAACCCATTTAATGCAGCACGTGCAGAGTACAAAATGCTCGTGAATGTTTGGCCTAGCATGTTAGCTAGTAGCAAAAGCAAGGTAATATGGCTTAATGGTAGTAGTATAAGGTTGGAAGCGTCTTTGTCTAATGTACTTAAGGCAAATGTGCTTAAGCCATTACTCTGAACATGTTTTATTTATATGAGCTTGAATGATTCATGTTCAGCTCCGCCCTCGTTTCACAGACCACTCATGGCTGCTGGACATTTTACGCTTTTACATTATGACTTTGCACATGTGCCACCATCCCGTGCCTGTGCCATCCTGTGCCACTCCAAGTCATTCCACAACCTGTCATCGGTGCGCCATTAATGGCGAAGCTAATAATAAACGTTCCTCCTAAACGTTAAAAATCCTAAACTTTCGTCTTGGTAGGTGATCTCAACCAGCATGACGTCATGAGATGAAGGGACAGGAAATGTAACTCCACAACTTTGAGCGTAGCTTTCCAGGAGTATGGTGAAGAAAATGTGGTGAAACGGAAATCACACCTTAAGAATTTAAATTCGAATGCAAACAACCGCAACCCACGGCACGCTTGCTCACATAACTCACCATATATCATTGCAGAACGTCAACAGCTAATTGTCGCATTATTGTGGAGCCACAAGATAGAACAGCTACAACAGCTCTCCTGTCATGCAGCCTTCTTTTGGGCCATCCTTGTCGGATAACGGCCATGCGTTCTTGTGGTAGGTACATTGAGTGTCAGTTGGCATCGATCCCGATTCCGATGCCTGGTGTGTTTTTTAGTCAATTACTCGGTATGGTAGTCATTAATGAGCACATGAAGCATTGGTTAAGTGAGGCAGCTCACTCATTACAAAATACATTAGCAGAAGCTGAGAGTGCATGCTGAAGACATACGCGACGCAGCAAATGATCGTAAGGCGACAATTTATTTTGATTTGATAATAGATTGCCATTGCGTTCCATGGCTTAATTATATTATTATATGGATGTCCAAATCTGCTCGTGGTATACGGTGATTATTAGATACATGGCACATCAATTGCAGATTATTGAACACTGAATGAATCAACGCGTGGCGGCTTGAACCTTGCTGTTTCCTTAGATTGAGGATGTTAAGTAATGGGTATGTAACCTGTGTTTTGATAATTGTTCTACAGCCATCATGTTGTTGGTATCAACACTGGCCAATACCAAATGAAAGTTTTGCGCACTGAAAAACTACTATTTTGACCGGGCTTCAGTTCATTTTGACCGGGCCTCAACCGGGCTCGGCCACCACAGACCGGCCGGGCCCGGGCCTCGGCACCAAAACGTGTGGCATTTGCCACCTCCGATGTTAATTGCTGTCCGTCAACCCGCCCGCATCGCATCGGATACGACGATCAGCCGGAAACGCAGTCCGCACGGCCAGCGTGCTGCCACCGGGCGCCGGGACGCCTGACAGCACGACCTCGCGTGTTCTGACGCAAAGCAGCCGCATGTCCCGTGTCGCCCTGGCAAAGGTCACGGCGTGGGTGTCTCTCCCGAGAACGACACCCACGCCAACGACAACGGCGGCGACTGTTGCATGCTCTGTTGCACGGCGACGCCAATGTCCGCGTGACGGCCGCGCCTGCATGGCGTCACGTAAGGTGGGGCCGTGCGCCGTTCGCGACGTCGTCGGGCGGAACGTCGCGTGGCGCCGGCGGCCGCCTCGTGTCCCTTCGGGTCCCGAGCACGCCGCCAGTGGCCGCCTCGCGTCCCCTCGGATCTCGAGCTCGGATATGCGGATATGCTATCGGATATCTCGGGTGCAGCGTCATAACGCTGCACAATATACCGCATGGAGGGAAGCTCTTCAAATTAACTCGTGTATCGGGAAACGCGACGGCGTATTACCGCCCTCGACGAAGACGAATATAGCGCCCTCCATAATTAATGTATCGACTTGCTCAGACGGAGCGATTGAGCAAGCGCAGCGAGTGGACCCACGCAGTCATACAAATGATACCAATTCATACTGAATCCGGTATATGTGTCGGGGTTTCAAGGACTTCTCTTGATTCAGGGCGCCGATTGTGTGAAGCTGCATGTCAAGAGAATGCTCGTGAAACTATACCTTGTTTAGGATATGTTAGACTGTACCGAAGATTGCAGTTTCTGATATATGAGACAAAATATTTCAAGTATTGAGATACAAAGCCTTTGATTTGATCGGCTAGATCAAATTTTGCACACTGATATATACGAAGGCATCCTCGGCGCGAACGACAGTCTACTGAAAATAAAATCAAAGAAAAAGTATACCAGTTAAAATGAGTCCATGGATCATCGCCACAGACCAGATAGAGTAACCCTGGCGCTATCCCACCGACCACGTGAACTCGTGCAATTGTCTGCTAGGGCACCTCCGTTTGCCGGCAAATTTATTAATCATACATAGATTCTAAGTTATTTTTTTTATTGGTTTTGGCTGCAAACCAAATATGACGATTGGCGGTTTTCAAGGGTCAGCAATATAGGCATTGTTTATCCGATTACCCATGCGTGACAGCAGTGCCATTGTTAACAAACAGCTTTGTACTGAAGATGACTTCGAATATACCCCAGATGCACAAATTCCTCGAGGGATCGTTATCTTTTTCCGCCTGATTCTAAGTCGATATGAATGAAAGTACAACCTTGTTGTTCGACTCTACCTCGCTAACTGAAAAAAATAACTAGATTGCCAGTTTTCTCCAGATTTAATGCGCAGGGCAAATAGACGACGGAAGCTTGAGATGAAAGTTATTGCATGCTATAATTTATGTTGACTGCAATTAAGCCAGTAATAAATCATGAGCAAAGGCACTCAGTTTCCTTTCTTGTAAATATGTGTGGCTCCAACGTACATCAATCAAACCATACAAATTTTTTTTCTTTTTCCGACCTTCGATTTTAAACACTCATTAAGTAAATAAACCAGTATAATACAGGGATTATATTTATACTTAGCAAGCATGGTCTGGCATTTGGTAGGTCTACCAAAGGCCAACTAGAACGGACCTAATCTGGGGCGGAAGCAAACCCAAATTTAGACCTGATTTGGTGCCCGGTAAAGATCCATTAGCTAGCTTGAATTGGTGTAGCGAGTAGCAGCAGTAGCAGTAGCAGCTGCAAAGTAGCAGGGGCTCCGACAGGTATCGCATTTTGTGAATGCATTTTGTGAATTGTGTGAACGGGGAGGTGGCATGTCAAGTCCCCTCGATAAAACCACGTTGGAAGGTTTTTGGAAGATCCTGCGGTGCTGCCGGAAAAAAAATGCATCTTCAGTGAGTGGAGAAGTCATGGTGGAATGTGCCCTATCAAGCTTTTCCAGTTCAATTTCGGTGATGCAACTCACCATTGTAGTGTGGGTGCGAGGGTGATATTTTATATTCGTTCATTAAATTGCCAGCAGAATCATGCCATTCATAGACGAGGTCGTGTATAATAATTATAGCGCCATCCGTCAAGCTGTCGGATGTCGGCAAGGTAGCCAGCTGAATGCGACTGCGCCAGCCCTGTGCAACGGAGCAGAGGGTCGAAGTGCATAAGATGACTTCGCAGTGTATTTCATGGGGGAAGTTAGAGAATGGTCATGAAGGTTCCGATTGAGGACCAACGTGTAAATAAAGGATCTGTTTGGACGGTGCTGTGTACATGCCGATTCAGGTTTGTTTCCAGGATGTTGTGTCTGATAGGATGATGTGCCATCCATGATTTAGGGGTGTCATCATAAAGTTGACTGGAGCTGGTCGAGATGCTATTCAGGAGCATCATCAGGGAGGTGTGTCGAAACAGTGGATGAGGGGGGGAGGATTTAGGAAAGTTCCCGAGGTGCATTGTAAGTTTGTTTTGTCAATACGTGAGAATAGCCAATATCCGGGGAATTCCTGGGGATTTGACTTAGGAGTGACGACAGGGCAGACTCAGGACAGTTTCCAGTGTTTCAGGTCCATAGCTTTTATCCAAAGGATGAGGTGCCAGTTCAGGGGTGGTATGATTTGTCTCGAGTGGGTGGTGGTAGAGCCGATTCTGAGCTGTTCCTATGGGGTTTGTGGCCGGGAGATTGAGATGCTGGTTCACAGGTGTCACCAGGTGTTTTCCCGAGGGGATACGGGAGCTGCCAAAATATGCACTGGAATGCTTGGGATTATTGGTATCGGAAATACATAGGAATATCACCACACGACCAACTAGTTTGTGCAATGTTAAATTTAACACCATGGAATTGTAGCGAGGGATTTAAATCTGTATGATTCGATGCTGTCCTGAGGAAAGGAACAAAATTAGGGATGGGCATATTAAAGGCCACTAGATCTGGATGAAGAGACTAACAGGCTAATGCAGGAAGAGATCAGTTGGGGAATGTATTGCAGTAAGCTATTGTTAGGATATTTGAACATAACGTAGTTGAGGACAAACCTAAAAGTCTAACCAAATCAGGGTGGGGTTGCATTGGGTGTCCTGGAAGAAAATACCTTGCTTCAAATTATAAATGAATTTGCAGGTGGCAACGGAATGCTAGATCCAGTTTTTCCAAATGTGACCAATTATATTCGGAATGAAAAATCGGAGAGATTTTAGGAAATTTCGATCACTATCCCTGTCACAGTAGGAATGGCTAACCATGGTTCTGTATCTAGCAATAATGAACTAGAATTAGAGAACCTTAACAAGTGCGACTGATAAATAGCAGATATCTTTCAACTTTGACAGATGCAAGGTTTTTGCAAGTTTTTTTTTGCAAGGTGCAAGGTGCAAGGCAAGAGTTATACTTCTGGCAAGAAGTACAACTCTTTACATCAAAACTGGGCCTGAAAACATTGTCTGGCACATTAAGCGTACTGAATTCATCGGCACATCAATCCGAATTAGTTGCGGTCAATTCATTTTTGTCCAGAGCGGCGGGAACAGATACCAAGTACCTTGCGAGCTTGTAAGCAGGGTCCCACAGGCTGCGAAAGGTGAACGGAGAGGAATATATATATATATACATATATATATATGTACATTCATATGCATATTGAAATACTTCGCATGACAAAACCCCATACGCGGCAACAATTGACGTGCAAAGCATTGCCAGCTGCTTAAATGGTAGACTTCTTCAGAACTAGTAGTTTCGTGCCTTCATCCTGAATTTTCATCCTGAACTGCCTAAATTTTCACTCCATGGTCTGATATTCGACCTTTCGTTAAGCAAACGTCTGCTTTCCTTATATTTCGATGAATCTGTCCCGTAGCTTCTTTGCGCTCGCAGCGCAGAATGGCTCACAGCCCGAGCGCTCAATACAAGTCCATGTCCAAAGGTTGGAAATTGGTGTATTAGATAGGTTATTCAGCTAATTGTTGTATATTACAATTAAATTTAACACTAAACATACCCGACGTTTGTGGTGAAGGTCAAGGTCAAGGGTATCACACAATGATCGTATCAAATCATAGCAGTGTGTATTACGGCGAGACATGGACTGGAACATCCGCATGGATGTCCACTATATATACAGCTGGATTAGATAGGATTTCCCCACCTTTTAGTCAGGAGAACTGATTTAGGAGTGGCTAAGGACTCGCGAATGAGCAGACTGCAGAACATGTGATTTAAGATTGGCAAAGGACTCGCTAGCAGACTGCAGATCATGTTTGAAGCTCATAATGAAGAGGATATTTGCTCTGGATAGAAAACAGAGTGTCCGTCCGACATGTTATTACCGTATGTTTCCACTTAGTAATAACGACGAGGAGGTGAGCAAGAACTTGCAAAGGTGGCATATTTTGTAAACGGATGCTACCCTGTGCGCTTTTCATGTTTGGAAATAAATTGCCAGTTATTGACCCATGTGCAAGGTGCATGGATTGATTGGGTTACATAAGTTTTCCATTTGTGCCCGTCTCCCCCGTGGTACCGCGGCGCGACGGTCGGTGTCTAAGAAGTATGCCCGCCCGGTCTTTGTCTTGTGACATATGACATCGTAATCATTCCAACAGACACACAGGTTGCTTGCTCTCCATTCTACTCCCGGTGTCATGCAATATAGCACATGACATCATGACCATCCCGACAGACACGGACAATTACACTCCATCCTACTCTCGACGCTCTCCGGTGGCCGCCCGTCGGCGGCCGTCGAGCTACTGTCCTCACCTCCGGCTGGCCTGACGAGCCGCGGCACCGCGCCGCTTCGTGGATTCTGGCCGTTCTCGCTCCCGGTACCGCTGGCCGCTTAACACCACCGCTTAACATCAGCAGGGTACCAAATCAGGGGGCCCGGATCATCACCCTCCCGACCATCACCTTCAGCCTTGCTATAGTTATCAGTTATCATTACAATCAAGAATGACAGTGGTGTGACTACGAGAAATGCGTTACTATTTACGTTTCTAACTGATTTTCAAGTGCGTTCATTATCACGAACAGCGGCACCAACTTGCCTACTCAAGCTGGGCGCCGGCAGCGCAAGATGAAGTCATACCATGTCTGTGTCTCTCCAAACTCACTGCCGCTACATCGCTGCTGATTGGTTGTTCACGTGTTGCAACGGGCTGCAACCACGTCGTGAACCACCCGAGGGTGAACCACTCCGACTGGCCTGAACGACCATCTATCGGCGGCGGTGCGAAACGGATTGTTGTTCGTCGCTGGCGCGGCTGGCAACAAAGTGACTAAGTTCGTGAAATGGTCTGCCGCCCAGATTGCTTCACCGGGTGGGGAATCGATCGCGTCCACTCGCATCGGCTAAGGCGTGCGTACGCACGGGGTGGGGCACGCAGAGGAGAGTGTACCTGTACAAGTTATGTATATATATATATATATATATATATATATATATATACACAGTGATCCCTCGATATTGTGAACTAATCCGTGGTAGAGGTGACGTTGTAACCAATAATCAACATACACGACGGTCGGTAGCTTGCATGAGTTTCGAACCCTAGTGTGCTGGAGTGATTTATCCAACCCTAGTCCGTTATATATCATCCATGGGTGTCGCCAGTACAGCACGCATCATGGAAGAAGTCGTGAGCGAGAGCGGAGATGTTCCGCACACACTGGCCGCCTGGAGACTGTTGGAGCGGTTTGTGTCGCCGCATGGGTGGTAGGTGATCGCCCGATGTCTCGCATGGGTGGAGCGCCCGTGTCTTGCATGGGTGGTAGGTGATCGCCCGATCGCATGGGTGGTAGGTGATCGCCCGATGTCTCGCATGGGTGGTAGGTGATTGCCCGACGTCTCGCATGGGTGGTAGGTGATCGCCCGACGTCTCGCATGGGTGGTAGGTGATCGCCCGATGTCTCGCATGAACCGGTCGCGCGCTCGATATAGCACATGCAAATTTGACTTGGGATTGTAAGGCTCCGCAGCGACAATTATATCAGGAACGAAGGTCGTCATAAAGTGTAAAGTTCGGTGAGACTACAAAGATTATGTTTCTACTATACGTATTTAAATGGGTGTAGAATTAGAAAAGAAAAGTTGGAATGGAAAATTAATATGCAAGCCCAAAGATCATGTGAAAGAGCCTATTAATCCAAAGCAATGCATATATGCAAAGGATACATTAAATTTAATAGACTGTGAATGTTTTAAGACAAATAATTATATTTCATCCGTTTCATTTTGTTTTTGTTTCATGACAGCACTCAAATTGCAACATCAAGAAGCAATATGGTGCGCTCCAACACGTTCCAAATAACTATATCGGTGTTTGTATCACTGTGTCTTTCCTTCCTGGAAACGGGGATCAGAAAGTTTCTCACAAACATCACAATAAAATATACCGAGCACGTCCGACAAAATAAACCCACACAATACACTGCGCGGGCAACAGCATGTGATAGCCGGTGGGCGCAATAGCTGCTTGTTGGGGCGACCTGAACCCCAACATGTCCAGACGACCCGAATATATCAAACACATCTGGGATTTTACCATGCACTGGTTGAAGTCCAATACGGTTTTGATGCAAGAACCACGTTTTAGGCTTGGGGTCTGATGGACAGGTATTGGTGACATTACATGATGACTAGTAATTATATCTGCTGTGTCCAATGGTATCGAATGGATACTGAAATGGGAGTGGGTTAATGCTGAGTAAAAGTAAAGGTACGAGTGAGCGTGACTTCCCCTGAAAAAATTGCAGCGCAGAAGTGCCACAGTCACCAGGGCTGGGACTTTATATTTGCTTGTATATGTCGTGCACACACCAAGAAACAAGATGTGTGCACCCACAAGTATTGCCCGTGTAATCACGGGAAAATGCAAGGAAAATGCCGAGCACATCTCCACACGATCAACAGAATTTCCCCTAAGTATGGGGCACCCTGTAGGAAGATAGTGGGCAGCACAGGCTAGTGGCACCACTCCGGCGCCAGCCCCTAATCTAATCCTGACTGCGCCCTGTTTATGACCACATTAGTTATGCGTTGGAATTATGTATAGGGTTGGACAATTGTCGGATTTGTTGGATGTCATCGAAGTGGTCGTTACGCAGCTTCATTTGGGATACTTAGTCGGGAAAGTTTGCGAACCAACACCGATTGTTCACGTAATCCTCGACCCATGGTCCAGGATGGAATACTATCTCCGGTGGTAAGGCAACGCTAACGAAGCACCAAATACAACAGGATGGAATACTATCTCCGGTGGTAAGGCAACGCTAACCAAGCACCAAATACAACAGGATGGAATACTATCTCCGGTGGTAAGGCAACGCTAACGAAGCATAAAATACAGCAAGATGGAATACTATTTCCGGTGGTAAGGCAACGCTAACGAATCACCAAATACAGCAAGATGGAATACTATCTCCGGTGGGAAAGGCAACGCAAGCGGAGCACCAAATGCAAATCGACATAGTTGTTGTTCACATTGCGTGCGAATAATGTGTGAGATATTTTCGAACATTGTACAACAAAAACCAATGATTAGGATCGTTAACTACCCTTTGGATTGGTACCCTTACTATCCGTATAATTGTCTTGATTGAAAAATTATCCTTATTATGAATTATGTGGTTTAAATTACTAAGATTTAATTAACCTTTCAACATTACACGATGAATGGTGTGATCGAAGTACCCGAAGAACGGTAGGTTATTGGCGATACTCATCCATTCCTGAACGCTTCGTGAGCCCAGCAGCGTTTTTGGTGGACAGGGAGGAGTTCATCCCGTCGTCCTCTGGGGAGCTCCTCCTCCCGTTTCCGTCATGGCCAGAGCATTAGGTCCACTATCATTTCGATATGAGTAGCATTACGAATATTTTGTAGTTCAATATTTTAAGCCAGGAGCCAGGACTTATTGAAGCCCAGCTATCGGACTTATTGGAGACAAACTTCGGCTACATTTGGGTACTGGAGGGCTTTGCTTACGCTGCTCGGTGAAAACAATCGTTTCGACGGGGCGTAGGAGACAGGGTGAACGCCGAGTTTTCCCATCTAGACATTGGGGGGGGGGGTGAGTGGTGTGCAACAATAAGGGGACCAGGGCTCGACAAAGAAATACAACTCGACACTAGTGTGTTGGACATTTGCAAAATTCAGAGCATAAACTGCCTTATGTTTTAACAGGATATGCGTGTCTTAAATCTGCGTATACTAGATATGCCAAAAGGTAGCTGAGTGAAAGTCAAATAGCGATCTGAAATCATCGGTACCTTGATCCATGATGCTCGCGTAGGCTTTACTGTGAGACTGTTTGGCTCGCTTGTTGCTTGATCCATGCTGTATGCAAAAATGATAAAATTATACATGCTGTACGCTGTAGTAATTTGCATATTTCACTCTGAACTCTTCCATGAATCATATCATCATGTTATTCATGAAGCAGTGGTTAACAACGCAATCTCATCCAAGAAACTGAGCAGTAGGGAGCTGGATGTAGGAATATTAGCTCCTTCACTGGAGGTTAAAGTATAGTCATAGCTGCTAAAACCTGATTGCTTTCCGTAAGCATTGCGGAAGGTTGAGCTTCGTGTCGGAACTCTTGATCGGTAGATGGCGTAGAAGTGCTTGTGAAATGGCAAATACCGAAGGCCTGCACTTGTATGCGCTTCTTTAAAGTAAACAAGCCGTGTCCACAAGCCCGGTTGTTATGTTCGCAGTATTGCAACACACCTTTGTATCCAATTGGCCTTTCAGTTTGTGCAGTATATGCCAACAAATATCTACGGCATATGCCAACAAATATCTACGGCATATGCCAACAAATATCTACAGCATATGCCATCAAATATCTACAGCATATGCTAACAAATATCTACAGTATATGCCAACAAATATCTACAGCACATGCCAACAATTATCTACAGTATATGCCAACAAATATCTACAGCATATGCCAATAAATATCTACAGCATATGCCAACAAATATCTACGGCAGCGATATTGTGTGGGCTCTTATCAGTTGTAGTTCATGGCCGTGTTTCTTTCACGAGTGAATTGAGGAGAGGATGACCATTTCCGACCTACTGAGACCAAGCAAGGTAAGTTACTGTTGAAATGGTAGATTGTCTAGCCCTTAATGAGTTGAAGTTTTATGTAGGCATCCAACAATCTGCTCCACCATCGTTGCCTTTCATTTGTCCACCATCTCGTTTGGGGCGCGTACGTGGGTCTGCTTTTATCGTAGCGAATTCCACAAGCCGGCGGCGGATGCGCTCCTCGGGAGTCAACGTTGAAAGATACAGAGCACTGTTAGACCATCAGTGACATGTGAAATAATGCTTAAGGCAAGTAGGGTAGCCGTTTCAACGTTCTAGATTGGTGCACACATGGACTGAGGTTGCGCGAGGAAAGGAGAACTTCTCGTGGCTATTCAGCAAAGTGTCGACACAATTGTCTCCTCATTGGCGGGATTTGTTCATGTCCTTAGCTCATATCCGGCGCAACAGAAACAATTAGCTGCCTTGGTGAAGGGCTCCGTGTCAATAGCTTGCGAAACATTTGCTATGGCTATTTCAGTGCCGAGAGACTTGACATCATTCATGGACGGTAGACGGTCGATTACATGACAAAATATCCACGCGGAGAATGTCAACAGTCCAAATATCGCCCGCAAGTTATTGGCACGCAAATATCGACTTCGCAAAATATCGACTCACAAGCTTAACAAGAGAGACCGAGGTGAACCTCGTTGTCAAAAATTCCGCCAAGCAGAGGTGGAGCTATACATACCCTGGGAGGGGAGGGGAGGGGGTCTAGAACCCTTTTAATTGATGTGAATCTGCTGACATCCTCCTCATCAGACCTCTAATGGGCGCAGTGTGATGGCAGCAGTCGTGCTCTAACTCCCATGTAACAAGACCCCAAATGGCGTGGCAATGGTTACCCGTTCACTCCTGTATGCTAATCTGGAACGGTCTTGAATAGGTCTTGGAACGGTCTTGAATAGGTCTTGGAACGGTCTGGAATAGGTCTTGCGTATGATTATTTTCGCAACCGATATTTTACGTCAGCTCATTGGGAAAAACAAATTTTGCGAAGCCAATGTTTTGTGGAGTCGACATTTCGCGGGTCGATGGCATGTCCGGTGCCGTGTAGGCCCAGTCGGACGCCCCCCCCCCCCAACCCCCAATCCGGCTGTACACGTATCATGCTCCAGCCCCCCGCTGGTGGGTGCACACCCCGCATTTGTGGAGATGCACGCTGCACATCCGCCCCGCCCCTGCATCCTCCTGATGACGCCGTCAGCGCTGTTGGCGGCCCACAGTCTGGTCGGTGGCAGTCCTGATCAGCCGCCGACGGCTCAACACGTGCGGCGTGTCAGCTTGTGCATTGGTGTCCTCTCGCTATTTAATACACTTAGTGCATGCAAATACTTCGGACAGGCTTAGGAGGTTATGATGAATGTGTCTAGCCGTCATAAATTATCGCAAGGCCATTAACGTGTCCGCAAGATCCCGTTGCAACCAGCCATATAATATAGGTCAAGTATGGTGGCGGAGGCCAGAGCATACCAGTGGCGTCACTTCACACCTACGATCACCGGGACACCGGACTTGGTACCTGGGGTTTGTGTGGTTTTCCACTTTACAGTGAATAGCTATACACACATCCTTATGCTATGAACACAGGTGGAGGCTGCATAGAATTACGTGTGTTGCCAACATTTGATTCAACCACATTGCTTTCATGTAGCGGAGCACTGTATGTCAAATCGTGAAAATTATTAGTGTTGCATTGACAGAACCAAACACATAGTAGTTTCCATCGATGACGAAGGCCTGTTTACTCTGTTATACTGATGAATATGTGCATCTTTTTATCAGCAATTTGGTACCTTCTGCAAAATCAGGTAGTGAACACTAATATTGGGTGACCATTAGGAAGGGAAATCAAAATGTTGTTATTTCATGACAACACTTATATTTTGATTGGTGTTAACATTGCATCAGCCTCCATCCCTGGTTCGAAATGAGCATAAAGGATAAGACAGGAATGATATCAAGGAAGGGCAGGATTTTCAGGTCAGTTATGAAGCAGAAGTAAACATTTGGGATTTCAATTAAAGGGTGAAGGATGGAAAACTGCTTGCTTCTGGGCGCCGCGGTGTACCAAAAATCCAACAAGTTTGGATGACGTGCACGGGTGAATATGCGTGTTTTCATTGAAAACACGCATATTCTTTCTCGTTCTTTCCTCGTGTTCCTCTTCGTTCTTTCTTCCGTGTTTACAATGAAATTACCAAGCAAGTGAACCCCCAAGTAAATGCTGCAGTCCATCCCGGGAGGAAAGCGCTGCAGATGTCATCCTGCCTCCGCGAGTCGCGCTAAGGCAAAACAGCAGTAATGGAAAGCGACGATCCTGTCCTTAATTACAACGGAACAAACACGGACAAAGATATGTCTCGGCCCACTCTGGGACGACAACGGCACATTGCCCATGTCGGTGATCGTGACACACAAGTGCGGCCCATTTGCTCCATGTTGCAGAAGACCGCTAATGGATTGGACTTGGCCGGATTTCGGCGGAGCCCCGACGTTCGTGCACGCGTCCGTCCAGTGGGCCAGTGGCTGGCGCATCGCTGCCAGCAGTACTGCCGGCTGGACTCGATCAGCAACTGGGCGCCGGCTAGTGTATGGCGGTCGTCCATTTGGGCGCGACTTAAAACGCCGGCGTTCGCACGCGTCGCAGCGCCTCGTGGACAGCCAATTAATTGTTCGTGGTGGCGTCAGAACACACTGACCACCCATCTTTCGAGCCAGCGCGTGCCTCAGGCTACAGACCGACCTTTTGACCTGGGGCCGGGTGGCTGGGGAGGTTATCTCGACCTGCGGTGCAGACAGGTGCCCGAGGCTACTCCGGTATCGACCCAGCTCCGGGGCAGCTGCCACGACCGGAACAATCACGCTCCGGAATCGACGCAAAGCAGCGCCAGCCTACTCCTGCGGTGTGCTCTTCGGTGAACGTTTAAAGAAGGCCACGACATCAGTGAGGGGGTCCATAGCCACGAGGCCATGGCAACAGCCACACGTTAGTGAAGTGTCCCTAGTCATGGTTAACAACCACACGTCTTTTAATAAACAGCCTGATCAATACGGCTTCCAGCATCTTCGTCATCTTTAACATCTCAACATCATAATGCATAGCCACATTGGCTGGTTTTTTTACTGTCCTCGTCGCCTTTTCCAAGATCACAAGCGGCTCATGGATATTTTGCGCCAAACTGGAAACGCAGACTCGACTTTAAAAAAGTGGCATCAGTATATCTAACCATGAGACGAGTGATTACCACCGTGGCAAAGATGAATGCAATTTAGTGATGGTGGCATCAAAATAAAAGCGTGCCTGGTCATTATTCTGTGGATTTCAGGAAGTTTTGAAGGTATCTTGCTTGAGCAGGGAGAGGGTATAATTGTCCGCGCGAATCAGTGGTACAGCCATATAATATTACATTTTTGTCAATTTCAATCATAGAATTCGGCTCAGTTGTTTATGCTGATGCCAGTACCTCTGCCTTTAAAATTTCGGACGCCATACAAAATATATTTATCCGCATAGCACTCGGTGCAATGACGACTTCTCCCATCATTTCTTTAGAAGCCGAAGCATGAATTTCACCATTAGCTATCCGTCGCATGCACCAAACACTTAGCTACGCCTCCCAAATTGCAATAAAATCACCCCCACAAAACCGTCTTTGCAAGTTCTCCAAAATATACACCATTAATTATGTCCAGCCGAGAAACGAATTGGCCTTACGATAGCTGTACGAGTCAAACATTTTCTACAGAACGCCATTGCATAATTATACACGTTACTGCCCTTCTTCCACAGACTACACCACCGTGGCAGATGACCGAACGGAACATTTTTCATCTGGTCATCACTCCAAAATCACAGCTTCGTCCAGAATATGCGATACAAAAAGTCCACCAGTTTCGTTTTTGTTATCGCCAGGTTCCGTTTATTTTTCCCGACGGTTCCAAAGACGTCAGCCTCACATGAAATGTCCTTGTTTTCGGTACAAACAAAACACAACATCGTTTGCCAGACGAAACCTCCGTTTTCATAGCCGTCCGTAATCGTTCAATCTGTCACCCTATGTGAAGTGTCGTCACTTGTTCCGACCACAAAAGCGTTCTTCAAACAATTTTTCTCTCTTTCGCATCAATACCATATTTTCATTTATGAAACACTTGAAACACTTCATCTGATGGGTCCGTTTCCTGTGGGTACCCAGTCACTGCGGCATCCCAAGAAGAAACAGATCAACTCGCAAAAGAATCATTACAGTTACCACACATCACATAAATTCCACATTTTGAATGCATTAAATCATCAATACATATATACGGCATTTATGGAATATACGGCATTTTTGGAATATAGGGCGTTTTTGGAATATAGGGCATTTTTGGAATATACGGCATGTATACGGCATATATATGGCATATATACGGCAATTTTGGAATCAACAATGGACTCAAAACACAAACCATGCACAATTACGACTCATCAAGCCTGTTATCGACCCCTGGATGTCATTTAAAGTCAACCGTCACGAAGAAAGTCCTATCGCGGCCCGCATAGGACACACCTCACACGTCGATTTCTATATACTGCTTCATCACGGCATTCATACCCATCATGCAACACCCGTGTTACAGCCACACATATCCGCCTGCACTGTGAACAATATCATGTCCATAAAAACACTGACCGATTACTGCCGAGCACACACAATTCATTTTCATTGCCCACACTGCTGGAGATGAACACCCATTTCTCATCAAACTTCTTTTAGTTTTTCTCCGAAAACGAACTTGCTCCAGGACTAATAAATTGACTTTTGCAAAATAATACCCTGTCTTTTTTCTATGCCACGAAATGGCCTGAGAAGGCCGAAGTGCTTTAACAAAAAATAAAACCCAAACTCAATTCAGAGCAGTCCGGAACAAAATTGTCCTGCATTGGTGTCTTAAAACATTTCTGCTTCTCTGCCAGATATATCCACAATAATGTGCATCTTTCCCAGTCTGGTAGCCATGTATTACTGCTACCAACACGTGTGCACATGTACATCTCAATGAGGGGTGGCATTTGCTGTGTAACCATATCAAAATATTACAGTCTAAATCCAAGCCAAGTGTTCCGTTTGTTAGGCCAATAAAGTACAAAATTGGATTGAAACCATAATTTACCTCTGTAGGATGAAAGAACCTGCCAATGTTGATATTTGCCTTCCGATGGATGCTATGCAATTGCATGCACACAGGAAGTTAAAAATAAAAAACACAACTTACAATATAAGCAAAGGATGATACAATATGAAGCATTCCAAATATTATTGTGAACACCTTGACATAATTGTGCTGAAAGCTCCTATTAAGCTGCACCACAATGTATGCCACTCAACTGAAGAACAAACGTATCATCCACCAGCCATGGGTGACACCACCGGAGGACAAGTTGGACACATGCCCCCCCCAACATTCAGAAGTTTTTACATCATGTCTATAGGCGTTACTGCATTGACTGGAAGGAATTGATACAAAGTACTGCATGTCCCGACAACCTTACCCTTGTGGCATTGACCTTGTCAACAAACCGTCAGCGTGCTATGCTATGGGAAATCACTGTGCCACATTTAGTGCAGCTTGATATTGCAAAGGACATGTATGCTGAATGTCAATGCAGCATCCCACTGTGGCCGAAACTCTGCTGTTCAAGTAAATATCTCAGTAGAGGGCTTTCTGGTTGGTTGGTCGGTTATTGGTTTTGCGACACGTCGACCGTTGAGTCATATAGCGTCGCCAATCTCTCACGCTGATTGGTCGCGGGCGAAGAGTAGCGACAGGTGAGATTCGAACCCACAATCTTTCGATTGTGAGACGAGCATCTAACCCCTAGACCACTCGTCCCCCTAGAGGGCTTTCTGGGGCACAATCCATTTGTATTAATGAATGTTGCTACTCCTAGTACCCATCTGACCTCAGGGACATGCTTGGACCCAGCTGATAATGATACCATCAGCCTGGATGCACCACTTGCCTGCTACTAAGTGGGTCCAGATCTGCCCACTGAGTATACACGATGGACTCATGGCAGCATCATCAGCAGGGTCCAAGCTGGGCATAGTCATGTAATAATAAAGCATAAGAATACAACAAGATGACTGTGCCTAGCTGATCACCAATTGAGCTGACCTTCACAGTTCCAAACAGCAATATCTCTTTAATTTGAATATGGTAAAATTGTATAAATTTTCCGGGTGGGTTATTCAAGTTAATTGAGGCTCAAAAAATGTACTTTTTTATAATGCCAGCTTGGACCCAGCTGACAGCCAAACTCCAAAATGTGGCAAATCTCAAGATCTTGTTTGAATGCCATATCTCTACCATGTATGCCACACATGCATGGGAGGGGATTTGTTTATCAAATTAGTGTACTCAATCTAAGCTTTGTGTGGGGATTAAGTAGGTAGAACCTCCTTACCTACTTATCTATCACCCACCTGCTAACATCTATTCCAAGATGCCAAAACCAGCTAATTATCCAAGAGGTTGTGATCACAGCACTGCCTGCTATGTGCGAACATCATGCTTGGACAGGGTATTGGGTGCTAAAATGGATCAATTTAAAAACTGCTTACTTAATCCTTTGAAACTCAACAAGTGGTCTATAAGTTTAAATCTGATCTAGGCAGTGCCCACAGCATTCTGGGTGTGTTTCATCACCCACATTTTTGATACCAACAGTTTTGGGTAATCTTATCACAGGCTGGTTGGAGAAATGGCCAATGCGATCAATTACCGGCAGGTGTATGTTGATCCAATCAATTATCAGTAGGTGTGGAGCAATGGAATCAATTATCAATAGGTGTGGGTGGGGCAATGGAATAATTTATCATGTGTCGATCAACTCAATGAATTCTTTGTAGGTGTAGGTAGGTAGAAGATATCAGTTATCAGTAGGCTTAGGCTTATCCACAAAACTTCGATAAGTGTGGGATAGTTGAGACTAAGTTAGGTTGCCGGCGGTAACTGAGATGTGGCAGACGAAATGCTCTATGAAAGGCCACTGGATAACTACCTACTTACCCGGGTACATTTTATCCTGATTGCGACCGGATTTAAGCACGCTAAGACCTCCTTGTTCCCACCTTCCTCAAAAGAACAGATTTTGAATGTTAATGTAAGTCCAGGGTGCTTTTCCTTCATGTGTCCAGCGAAAAGTATCCTGTCACAGAAGTATGAGCATCGGGGATAACCACAACCCAGCTTTTGCCTTAATGGAGGAACCTTCATGCTTGTTTTGAAGCACATGTGCCACAATCATTCACTCAAGGTCCTGTCGCATTTGTCGCATCTGTCGCAAAAGTCGACGGAACGTTGGCAGCTCGCAATGCTAGCGGCCCATAGAAGTCGAGAATAATCTTGCACAAGCGACTTCGTATTAAAAACCTACCACTAAATGATGTCTTCTGTGCTTCTATATGTGTAGATCCAAGTTGAACCATGGTTTCGGAGTTCGATGAACTATATTTCGACTGAACTTTATATTTTTATATTTAAACTATCGCGAAAATATCCCTATGGACAATGCTAAAACGCACATCACCCTGACCCCGCCCAGGTCTCTCAACGTGCTGCGACCCGTTTGAACTCGAGTACTACCCAGCGTGAGACAAAGTGCATTCGGATATACTACCTGAAGGGGATAAGCGCAGCGTAGTGATGGCGCAAGGTAATATCCTGCTGGAAACCACCACCTAACATAGTAGAATATAACCTCTAACCTAGCCTGACCTCCACCTTACCCTACCCTACCGATACTGGATGGCCCAAAACCTACGGATGTTTCATGGCTTATGACCTACGGACGTTGAATTCCTCAAAACCTAGGGATGTTCCATCCAGGGTCGTCACCAGGATTCTTCGCCATTGGGGGGGGGGTACACGAGGTTTTAGGGAGGGGCACGATGGCCGGCCAGGTGGCACTACCCATGGGCATAATGTTAAACGTTTCAGCAAGTACCTCTGCCAGGTGACACAGTAGGTCCCATTTGGGCGAGGCAGCCTGCCCCCCGTGCTCCTCTGCCCGGTCACCCATCGTCCTGTCCTACGCCCCTGGAATTTTGGGTGCTCTCTGTGGTGAACTATATGTCTGATGTTTTGCTCATCCGTAGTCTGGCCTTTAATTGTCATGTTTTACTCATCCTTTATGTTGACCTTTAGTCGTCTGCTGTTTTACGCATCCTTTAACTTGGCTTTTAGTTTCTGCTGTTTTACGCACCCTTTATATTGGCCTCTAGCTGTCTACTGTTTTGCTCATCTTTTATCTTGGCATTCTTCGCTTCTCCCTCAAGCCAACGCTTCGGCCACAGCCTAGACATCACTCTTTCGTTCCGCTCTTCCGTTCCGCTCTAGACTCTTCCGTTCTTCCCCAGACTCCTTGGGTCTTTCCCAGACTCTTACTTCCTCCTAAGACTCGTTCCTGCCGACGCTCATCTGCTTCTTCCCAGACTCATCTGCTTCTCCCCAGACAACGTGTCCAAATTCGGAAGATTGGGTGGAAATGCCGCCTGAGAGGGAAAATATTTAGTATTTCATTTATACAAATGAGTTATATTTGCATCTCGAACTGGAGGCTGGAAACTCACCTCGAACTGGAGGCTGTAGACTTATAGCAAAATAGAGGTTGGAGACTCATCTCGAACTTCACTGTGACTCCTCAGACGGTCTGCATTCATCACATCACGCGCATTTATCACGAATAGTGGACGCCTTTTGCTTTCTTTAATTAGTTTTCGCATTCTGTCCTAAACTTTGGGCCGGATTATGAACTTCACGTTTGCATTTAATATCTTTTTACATCTCATGTAAGGAAATTCTACACCTTTTACATCAGACGCTCAACCCAATACGAATCTGAACATGCTGTCTTCAGACTGCCCTGTTCCTGCCCAGAATCCTTCGCACTTTCCCGTACTGCCGGTAGCTCAGTTGGCTAGAGCGCTGGCCTGCACTGGTCTCCCCTGCCCTGGCAACACAGGGTTCGAGTCGCTTCGTGCGCTCGCATTTAGCCCCAGGCTGGGAAGGTCAGTTGGCAACTGGCCCGATAAGGCAGGGGACGAGCTATCGGGCAGCCGTGTCGGTGCATTAACGGCACGGTAAACTTTCGGTCAAAATTCTGCCGTTGAACTGGAATTAATGGATCGGGTGGTGGGGCCAGGGTTCACGCAACAAGCTCTGCTTAGCAGTAGGACCCTGGCTCATAAAGCCACCCCAGCAAAAACTCGGATAATTTTTTTTTAAATACTCCTCCATTCTTCCTCGAACTCGTCAGCTCTACTCCAGAATCATCGGTTCCTCCCCAGACTCCTCAGCTCCACACCACGTCCCTCTTCCCATTCTTGAACCCAGGTGATGTCATGCAAGTACTGTATCTACATAAATGACACACACACACACACACACACACACACACACACACACACACACACACACACACACACACACACACACACACACACACACACACACACACACACACACACACACACACACACACACACACACACACACACACACACACACACACACTTATATATATATATATATATAATATATATATATATATATATATATATATATATATACTACCCGGGCCGACAGCCGTTCCCAGGCTGTTCGGACCGACAGTAGTCCCCATTCCCGGGGCCGACAGCTGTCCTCAGACTGGCCGCGCCTGTCGCCATTGTCCGGACCGACAGCTGCCCTCAGACTGGCCGCGCCTGTCGCCATTGTCCGGACCGACAGCTGCCCTCAGACTGGCCGAGCCTGTCGCCATTGTCCGGGCCGACAGCTGCCCTCAGACTGGCCGCGCCTGTCGCCATTGTCCGGGCCGACAGCTGCCCTCAGACTGGCCGCGCCTGTCGCCATTGTCCGGGCCGACAGCTGCCCTCAGACTGGCCGAGCCTGTCGCCATTGTCCGGACCGACAGCTGCCCTCAGACTGGCCGAGCCTGTCGCCATTGTCCGGGCCGACAGCTGCCCTCAGACTGGCCGCGCCTGTCGCCATTGTCCGGACCGACAGCTGCCCTCAGACTGGCCGCGCCTGTCGCCATTGTCCGGACCGACAGCTGCCCTCAGACTGGCCGCGCCTGTCGCCATTGTCCGGACCGACAGCTGCCCTCAGACTGGCCGCGCCTGTCGCCATTGTCCGGGCCGACAGCTGCCCTCAGACTGGCCGCACCTGTCGCCATTGTCCGGGCCGACAGCTGTCCTCAGACTGGCCGCGCCTGTCGCCATTGTCCGGGCCGACAGCTGCCCTCAGACTGGCCGAGCCTGTCACTGCCCGGCGTGGCGATCGCCGACGAGGATCGGATGACCGGAAACGTCTCATCACGTCCCCCACACCGGCGGGACGCCCAGGGTAGCTGGTTGGTTATTGGTTTTACGACACGTCGACCGTTGAGTTATGTAGCGTCGCCAATCTCTCACGCCGATTGGTCGCGGGCGAAGAGTAGCGACAGGTGAGACTCGAACCCACAACCTTTCGATTGTGAGACGAGCATCTTACCCCTAGACCACTCGTCCCCATCCCAGGGTAGCGTCGGCCGGTTTTGTGCTGTCGCGGCGTTGGCCGATGGCCATCGCCCGGCTGCGGCGGTGGGCCCAGTCCTGTGCCGACTTGGGCACGGGCCCGGCCTGCGAGGGGGGTGCCGACCAGAGGTCAAAACGGGCACAGTTTTCTGAGCCCAGCCCGGCCCGCACACGAGCCCATGAGACCCGAGCTTGATCCCGATTCCACAATTTAGTTATGGATGTAGCTCGTACCCAGAGGTGCAAGAAGGTATCCCCCTACCTTCCATGGAGGGTAACGGATGGACCTGATAACGCAACTCTTTGGTAGCACAATATTGTCGAGAATATTAGCAGCCCCCACTGTGCGAAAATGGATGTTTCATGCAAATGAAGATGCTTACCATAATTGCATGTATTAACTTGGAAAAATTGTAGCATGGGTGGATCCATACACTTTCAGTGGGTGGGGGCATTTGTCTGGAGTAGCACCATTTCATCGGAAGGCCACCACTGTGAAAGTCCCCGGAACGACGCATTGGGCAGAAAATCGTTGAACAGGGGAGGGGTGCACTCAAGCATGCTGAAGTGGCGCCTTTTCGTACTAGGGGCCACCTTTTCCTCCGAGAGGGGAGCTTTTGGCTGATAAATCCCTGGAGCGAAAGGTGGGCGGGTGCACTCGAGCCTTCTTGGAGGGGAGCCACCTTTCTATGCGGAGGTGATACATGCCTCCATTGTTCCCCCACCCCCTGCATCCGCCTCTGATTAGAAGATATTTGGGGATACCACTTCGTGTTGTGGTAGCAGCATTCCGGGGAAACCACATCGCATATTACTTTTACCGTCGGTCATTCTAAAATATGATTGGTCGAATACCAGGGAAACGTGAGCTGATTGGTGCAATGGTCAAGATAGGATACCCCATTGAAGAAAGTGATAGTCCGTTCACCCTCTCTAGTCGTTTGGCCGAGGACAAAGTATATCAGAGATCTAGCGATAAAACATGTAGAAACATTTTGTTAAAGATGATCTTGTGAAAGAAATCTTTGGTCTTGATTTTCCAGCTGATGTGTCGGAAATTTCAACGAAAATTCGCTACATTTGTATTAATTGTTTTTCTTATGACTCATGACTTCATTTCCGCATTAACCGGGCCGGTGGCCATATGGTGTACAGAACTTTATATATTCATGTTCGATGATTGGGATGTGAAATGAGGAATTCTTGCGTAAATTTGCAAACGTAAATATGTTTTAATGTTGTGAAGATTAAATACAAAAGAAAAAGAAGTAATTTCGTTCACTACTTTCTCAAAATAAATTCATTCAAAACATTTATCAATTAGGCGCCAATACAGTTATGACGCGGCTGCGCCATTCGTGAATGTTTGAAACATTCTTCACAATTCCATGATTCTAAAATCGTTGTTTTGCAAAATTTAACTCAGGTCAATCATGCAATTATTCCAATAAATATCCATCCCATCATGCCATTGTGGGTCATCGGTGTTGCATGGTTAATGTCCAAGACTAATTTTTTGGAAGGACGGAAATTTCCCAGATTCCAAAAATATGACTGCTCTTGGAACCTTAACGGCCTGCACAGCGAACTAAAAAGAAATAGCATGCATTTCAAAGGGGCATTCAGAAACACTCAGGAACAGGCTGGGTAAATTTGTACTTGAAGGTAATTTTTGATTTCTTCGAATTCCTTTTTCTAATGCAATGCTTATGGATGTGGTTAACATGAAGTGGCCACTCATATCTTCTGGAAATGCATACTTTTCAGTTGGCAGGCAAAATAACACCAAAAATGTGCTTGAAGTTTTGTAATATGTCATACAAAATATTGTTATAAAAATGTGGCATAACCTAACGTAATCTTGCATCCATGCATCCATTCTCCATGCGAGAATAAGTTTAAAAAGGGACATTTTCAAGTCAGTTTTCTGTTTTAAAAAATTGCACTAAAAAACCTGACCTAACTTAGTCTAATCTGTTTTTGAAGAAGGAAATTTAAGTTTAAAATTATTATTTTTAGTCTCAAAGAAATTATGATTTTTCAACATTAAAAGAAAAACTTAACCTAACCAAACCAAACCAAACCTGACACCTTTGTTTGCTTCATGGCGGTAAAATGTGCATGAGAGTTGTCTCATGAATCAAGTGGTGTTTAATGTATGTCATTGAATCCTGGATTTAGAGGAAAATTTGTAAGCAAGCCTACTCTGAAAGGATGGCGTTCTTCCTATTTGTAGCACCCTGTGACTTCCAAGGGAGTTGCGAACCTTATGCTAAACAGTAAATCAATACTTTGTGAATGTGGCACCATTCAGCCCTCAAACAAGAAAATAGAGGACCTTTTTCTTTTTGGAGAGGACAATGCTCTAGATGGCAAAGATCCAGGACTAGTCTGCATTTGTTTCATCCCTGTACCCATGGTGTTGCAATACAATTTTGGAAGCTTTATTGTCATGTTACGGTTTTAGCAACCTCAGCTTGTTCTAGCATCTTTGACATTTTATCTACATTCATTTTTAGCAACTGAAGTGTGCAGTGACACAAATTGGTATGTTCTGTAGACATACTGATTTGACATTCTTGGTTGACATATTTCAGTTCTAGCATAACCAGTGTGTCAATACAATCTTGAATCTTTATTGTAATACTGAACCTTACTCTCTCTCTCTCTCCCTATCCCTCTCTCTCTCTCTCTCTCTCTCTCTCTCTCTCTCTCTCTGTCTCTGTCTCTCTCTCTGTCTCTGTCTCTGTCTCTGTCTCTGTCTCTGTCTCTGTCTCTGTCTCTGTCTATGTCTATGTCTATGTCTATGTCTCTGTCTCTGTCTCTGTCTCTGTCTCTGTATCTGTATCTGTCTCTGTCTCTGTCTCTGTCTCTGTCTCTGTCTCTGTCTCTGTCTCTGTCTCTGTCTCTGTATCTGTCTCTGTCTCTGTCTCTGTCTCTGTCTCTGTCTCTGTATCTGTCTCTGTCTCTGTCTCTGTCTATGTATCTGTCTCTGTCTCTGTCTCTGTCTCTGTATCTGTATCTGTCTCTGTCTCTGTCTCTGTCTCTGTCTCTGTCTCTGTCTCTGTCTCTGTCTCTGTCTCTGTCTCTGTCTCTGTCTCTGTCTCTGTCTCTGTCTATGTCTATGTCTCTGTCTATGTCTCTGTCTCTGTCTCTGTCTCTGTCTCTGTCTCTGTCTCTGTCCCTGTCTCTGTCTCTGTCTCTGTCTCTGTCTCTGTCTCTGTATCTGTCTCTGTCTCTGTCTCTGTCTCTGTCTCTGTCTCTGTCTCTGTCTCTGTCTCTGTCTCTGTCTCTGTCTCTGTATCTGTCTCTGTCTCTGTCTCTGTCTCTGTCTCTGTCTCTGTCTCTGTCTCTGTCTCTGTCTCTGTCTCTGTCTCTGTCTCTGTCTCTGTCTCTGTCTCTGTCTCTGTCTCTGTCTCTGTCTCTGTCTCTGTCTATGTCTCTGTCTCTGTCTCTGTCTCTGTCTCTGTCTCTGTCTCTGTCTCTGTCTCTGTCTCTGTCTCTGTCTCTGTCTCTGTCTCTGTCTCTGTCTCTGTCTCTGTCTCTGTCTCTGTATCTGTCTCTGTATCTGTCTCTGTCTCTGTCTCTGTCTCTGTCTCTGTCTCTGTCTCTGTCTCTGTCTCTGTCTCTGTCTCTGTCTCTGTCTCTGTCTCTGTATCTGTCTCTGTCTCTGTCTCTGTCTCTGTCTCTGTCTCTGTCTCTGTCTCTGTCTCTGTCTCTGTCTATGTCTCTGTCTCTGTCTCTGTCTCTGTCTCTGTCTCTGTCTCTGTCTCTGTCTCTGTCTCTGTCTCTGTCTCTGTCTCTGTCTCTGTCTCTGTCTCTGTCTCTGTCTCTGTCTCTGTCTCTGTCTCTGTCTCTGTCTCTGTCTCTGTCTCTGTCTCTGTCTCTGTCTCTGTCTCTGTCTCTGTCTCTGTCTCTGTCTCTGTCTCTGTCTCTGTCTCTGTCTCTGTCTCTGTCTCTGTCTCTGTCTCTGTCTCTGTCTCTGTCTCTGTCTCTGTCTCTGTCTCTGTCTCTGTCTCTGTCTCTGTCTCTGTCTCTGTCTCTGTCTCTGTCTCTGTCTCTGTCTCTGTCTCTGTCTCTGTCTCTGTCTCTGTCTCTGTCTCTGTCTCTGTCTCTGTCTCTGTCTCTGTCTCTGTCTCTGTCTCTGTCTCTGTCTCTCTGTCTCTGTCTCTGTCTCTGTCTCTGTCTCTGTCTCTGTCTCTGTCTCTGTCCCTGTCTCTGTCTCTCTCTCTCTCTCTCTCTCTCTCTCTCTCTCTCTCTCTCTCTCTCTCTCTCTCTCTCTCTCTCTCTCTCTCTCTCTTCTCTCTCTCTCTGTCTCTGTCTCTCTGTCTCTGTCTCTGTCTCTGTCTCTGTCTCTGTCTCTGTCTCTGTCTCTGTCTCTGCCTCTGCCTCTGTCTCTGTCTCTGTCTCTGTCTCTGTCTCTGTCTCTGTCTCTGTCTCTGTCTCTGTCTCTGTCTCTGTCTCTGTCTCTCTCTCTCTCTCTCTCTCTCTCTCTCTTCATTTTCCAAAGCACATAATTTAGAATTGTTTATATGAGAAGAGTCCACTTAGATAGGACTTGGGTACGTTAGGTAGAATCGACCTAACATGACCAACCTATGTAGGGTCTACCTGGTAGATCCTATCTAATTCATACCACTTCCCAATAAGATGAGAGAATAGATCAGACTCCACAAAAAACATTAAATTTATTCTGCTGAGATAATTGCATTCAACTGAGTCTTGCACAAGCAGGCATATTTATCCATATCGTGACCTGCTAGAAGCACTTTTCGCACATCCATGAATTCTTCATCAATAAGGTAGGTATGATGCCACCTTGCCATCAGGCAAGATTGGAGATCTCTCACCCAACTAGGAGGTCTAGACCCCCCTCCCCGACCAAACTCGAGATCTCCAGCCATGTCCTCAGGTATCGTCCAAATGAACATCACTACCCGTCTAAGTGCAAATACTTTTATCATAACTTTCAAAGAAGCTGAAAATCATGGCTAATGTTAGCTGATGTAAAACTTAAATGACTCTTGCCTTACCTTTGTGTCTCCAGAACTGGGCGGGATTGTTTGCAGTCAGATGGGCAGTGAGGGCGACGCCATCTGGTCATATATTATCCTCCATCTACCTTTATACTGCTTGAAATACCTAAGTGACCACAAAACCACCACACCACAATGTGGTGTGGTGTGGTTGGTTTTGGACCACCACAATGTGGTGTGGTGTGGTGTGGTCGACCAGAAAACCACCACACCACCACCACAAAATGTGGGAAGTAGAGAACTAATGATGGAATTTACTTCATCGAATTTTCGCAGCGAACGCCCATACGAAGCATACCATCACGTCAAATATGGCGCAAGTCTATCATGTGGCAACAATTAGCAAAACGTAGGAGGCCTAGCAGAAACTGTTGCATCGCACGAAATGTTGCGAATGCGCTGAATGCGCAAGATGGGTGTGCACGTGCAAGAATGTTGGTGTCGTGGCGACCGGGCGCTATGGACTGGAATGCCTGAAATTGGAAAATTTTACATTTTAAAGTGATTTGTATTGGTGTTATCCTTCCCTGTAATTTGCATAGGCCCTGGTATGGCTCAGTTCTCAGCGATAACAAAATTATTGCTATTGTGTTTTGCGTAAATGATGCACCATGCGAAGAACAAACAAAACATGAATATGAAATCATGTTTGCCGTTCCAAACCCATACTAAGAGCCTAAAAAACAATAGGACGCCTTAACACAATGGAGGCCCCCTTTTTGGGAGCAGGAGGCCCCCTTTGAACCTTGCCCCCTCAAGAATAATTTCGTGGCGACGTCACTGGACACAAGCTAGTAATGCTTAACACTGGAGAGGTAACATTTGTTTTCACCTTGGACACAATACAGAAACCGCACTAGATTTATCCATCTGTTCTACATCTTTGACCAACGATTTTGACTGGACAATGGACACTTACATTCGTGATGGTAATCATTATCGCATAAGTTAACACCCACTTTTTCAATTGCGGCCGATACCACACCAAGTTTTATCCCTCGTTGGAAGCTTTCGAAGGCCGACTGGACCACGTCTGGGGAACTGCCATGTTTACAATACAACCCGGACATTTCTGCTGTCCAAAACATCAACTTAATTACAAATACCCCTTTAAAAGCAGCATCTACGGCAATTCCAATGACAAGACCGTACACAAAGCGAACACCAGTCCCTTGGTGGAGTCCTGTAATTCCACAATCTACTGCGTCAAAAAAAAGAGAGCCTCCAGAAAATATTTACGACACCCGGATCCACAAAATTTAATTCACTGCAACCATCAACGAGCACGAACACGGCACATCATCGGTGATGCTCGTTGCCGCATCGGTGATGTTCATGGGCCGCATACTAACAAAACGTATGATCTTATCTTTACCGGTGACATTGCGATTGTACACAAATGTGGCACACTTTCCTCCTTTTCGCAGTTAGATCACTTTCCAGTGTATGCCACATTGAACGGCGACACGCCCGACGTTGTGATTACGCATAAGACGATACGGGATTACAGTAGACCAGACACAGAGCTTTTTATTCATTCTCTCCTTACTATCGAGTGGACGGCTATACTTGAAGGACATACCAATGCTACGAACGACTTTACGTCAGCAATTCTTAGTGCGGCAGCCACTGCAGTTCCGACCGAGACAATACACATGTCGACAAAAGACAAACCATGGGTAAACAACAATCTGAAACGCTATTTTAGAAAATGTGATCGAGTTTTCAGACGAGCTAAATCAACCCAGTCCGACATTGACTGAACAACGAAATGTTGTTACCGAACATAAATAAGCAACTCCAGCAAAAACACCTGCAAGTCCAAGTATACAAACTATTTGAGCGAGACATAATATCCATATATATCGCCAAGTGCTTCAAAATATCACAGGGTGGAGGCAAGACAAGGCAATCCCACCCTTTATCCAACCAGATGGCGAGGCAACCTATGTCAACTATGACAAATTTTATATTCTTAACGAACACTTCGCTTTACCGACAAGACTTGACATACCAGCTGGACACAAACCACCAGCCACAAATCATCCACGGCTGATGCCCACTCTGAGCAACACTGAAGTCTCAGGACAAGAAGTACCACGTATGTTAAGTGCCTTAGATCTCAACGAACAATTGTGCCGGACAAAAATTATCTGTAAAAATACGGAAACCCGCGGGTAATCCGATCGCTGAACTTTTCAGAAAATTGTTTAACAAGTCACTTCAACAAGGCATCTTCCCGATTGTGGAAAATTGCAAGCAGTACAAGTACATTTGAAACAATAGAGATCCCCATCAAGCTATTTCTATCTTGAGTGGTACACCTAACCTTTAGGAAAAGATGGTATTCAAGAGCAACTACATGCATATTACCGCCCATCAACAATTGGGTGGGTAGGGCACACAGCTTCAGCTTCTTTGCCTGACTCACAATTTATACAGTGCACTTGACACGGGACGCAGCATAATGACCATTTTCCTCGACATTTCGAAATATTTTGACGTTGATTGAACATGACTGTCGTCTATGCCAGTGCCAGAATGAGTTTGGATTGAGTGATGTTTACTGTCATGGCTAAAATCGTACCAGAATGACAGAACATAAGGTAGGTGTAGCTGTGGAAAATGTTGCTTGGCCTCCCAAAAACTATTAACTCTGGTTGCCCTCAAGGCTCGGTGTTGGGTCCCCTTCTCGCAATAATGTATTTCAGCGGACTTTCGACAAAAACTGCAAATGACAGTCTTTTCTTTGCTGACGACACATCACATTTTACACCTCATTAACCTGATTACGTGAATCAACACAGACATCTCTCCAACATGATCTTGGTGAAATTCACAAATATGGTCAAGAATGGGCTATCGCATTCAGCACCGCCAAACCAATTCAGCAAACAATTTCGTTCAAGACAAATATCGATATTCCCAGATTCAATTTTGGCAATGGTGCTGACACTGGTGCTGACACTGGTGTTGACGGAGTGGTTACATCTCGGTCACTGGTGTTGATGCAGTTACCTCTCAGTCGCTGGTGTTGACACTGGTGTTGACGCTGGTGTTGACACTGGTGCTGTGACTGGTCTTGACACAGGTGTTAACAGTTACCTCTCAGTCACTGGTGTTGACACTGGTGTTGACGCAGTTACCTCTCAGACACTGGTGTTGACACTGGTGTTGTGACTGGTCTTGACACAGGTGTTAACAGTTACCTCTCAGATACTGGTTTTGACGCAGTTACCTCTCAGACACTGATGTTGACACTGGTTGACACAGCTACCTCTCAGACACTGGTGTTGACACTGGTGTTGACACTGGTGTTGTGACTGGTCTTGACACAGGTGTTAACAGTTACCTCTCAGACACTGGTTTTGACGCAGTTACCTCTCTGACACTGATGTTGACACTGGTTGACACAGCTACCTCTCAGACACTGGTGTTGACACTGGTGTTGACACTGGTGTTGTAACTAGTCTTGACACAGGTGTTAACAGTTACCTCTCAGACACTGGTTTTGACGTAGTTACCTCTCAGACACTGATGTTGACACTGGTTGACACAGCTACCTCTCAGACACTGGTGTTGGCACTGGTGTTGACACAGTTACCTCCCAGACACTGGTGCGGCACGGAGTTGACACAGCTACCTCTCAGACACTGGTGTTGACATTGGTGTTGACACAATTACCTCTGAGACACTGGTGCGGCACGGAGTTGACACAGCTACCTCTCAGACACTGGTGTTGACACTGGTGTTGACACAATTACCTCTGAGACACTGGTGCGGCGCGGAGTAACTGTGCGTCTAAATACACTGTGTCACCTTTTCGTGTGCTGTGGTGTTGATGGTTCATATAAAATGGTTGAAAAGTGTTGAAAAGATGCCTTGTGGCCGCCGACTTGGTCTGCGCTGACTGGCTGCTTCTGGGCTGCTTCTGGGCTGCTTCTGGGCTGCTTCTGGGGGGCTGCCTCCGGGTTATCTGTCCACGTCTCCTTTCTCACATTTCCGGCGGCGAGTTTGTCCTGTGCATGTGGTCTCGATGTAGTGGTGCATTTTATAACTGCACAAGATGCATTTCCAAGACAATACGGCATGCCAAGCTCCACTTGGTACCAAAATGATTGGTGCACAAGTGGTACAACAATTGTGGCGATTGTATGGCATGACGATGGTATTCCAAATAAAGCAAAGTAGTTCGCGCTGTCGGATGGTGTGCACGACAGTCTTCCTGTCGTCTTCTCTGACGGTGTATGGACGCTGCTGATCACCGACTCGACGCGGGGTTGCGGCTCTCGGCCGTGCTCGGCTCGACGCCGCTCGATGTTGATGTCCGACTCGCTCGCGTCGCGCTTGCACACATCGCCCGCTAGGTGGCAGCAGCCGACTGCGGCGCGATTTCATTAGCTTGCGGCGTGCCGGCGCCGTTTGGGATGGGCTGGGTGGCTGGAATGCGCGTAGCTCCAGCTGCTGTATTACGACGATGGGCAGCAAGGGTGCCGTTTGTTTGTCATATTTGTAGGCTCTTCTGCCGAAAAGAACACAAAAACGCAACGCTCTAACGCAAGGTAATTCGTATCCGACGGAACTTCGCACCGAGGAAAACGCGTGATATGGGTGGCTTAGAGCACCTAAAAGAATGCCCTAAATGATAACAAGACTAACGACTGCATATAAAGATTTCGCATGACAACATTTGTATCCTAGAGGTTTCAAGCTATCGGACGATGCAGACCGGGACAAGTATTGTCATTGCAGCACAACTCATTAAAATAAAAAAATACTGCACAGATTGAACCATAATCATGCTCAGTTGCGGCACTCGCAAGGTTGAATCCCTTCAATCTCGAAAGCCGGTCTTATCTGCTGATGTGATTCCTGACGACGCTATTTGCATTTCCAGGAAAGCATTGTTTCAAAGTTGTATGCAGGGGCACATACATGAGGCCTACATAAGTGGTCGTGATATCGTCGTCGCTAAGTTCATTGGGGTGCTTTTATATTTGACTTGTTTGACTTTTTATATTTGACTTGTCAATAACTACGTATTTCATGGCATCCAGAGTATTTTGACTATGAATCATGTCAAGAGAAGATAGCGTATGTGTACCTTTTTAATCAAATACTTCTCATATTTTCGATAGTGACCTTATGTTTTTGATGTCTGCTTAAAGCATCTTCATGTGTACCAAACTTGTGCTAACCTGGCAATCATGGGGTATTTTGTGTAGCACGAATCGCTGAGGGACGGGAAAGGATGATTTGTTCCCCTTTTATCTCTGCAGTTAATCGGACTTCGTGACGAGGTGGTCGATTGCACTAACTTGAGCGGCAATGCATAGGTCAATAACTTTAATCAACAGGCCACTAATGTTACGGAGGTCAATGATTACGTCAGATTCGAGGTCACGTAAAAGCATTTCACTGTTGCTTGTAGCCTGAATGTTTTGGGCGCTGCATGACAAACGCAGTCGGTGCGCTCCAAAGCCCGAATAACCAACCAACCGTCCTGCAGTTCTGTCCCAAACCAGGAAAGTGTTGAAGGGCCCAGCAGTGTATGCATTAGGTGCCATACGCAGTGAATTTCCAATCACTTGAAGTGGTGCACCTAGACTTGCTGAGATCGAGAAATCAAATTGCCTAAGTACTACTTCATAAAAGGCTCTACATCGTCTTGTGCCAATTTCTCGCCAGGAATACATGCATGCGGTAGGCTAGCATGACACGTATGCTCTGGGCGCATTCCATCCGGTTCGTAGCGTAACTTGGTGGTCGCGTTACGGTTCGTAACTTGGCCTAACGTGTAAGACACAGCCAGGTCAAGAGGTGCAAGGTGTCATTGGCTCACTTTCGACAGCGATGCATCTTTGGGGTCATTTTCCTTCCGCCGGGAGTTCGAGAAAAGGGGCGACGCCAGGTAGGTCTGGCGGAATCGTGGATTCAGGAATAGACGGCACCACGTGACAACTAACATACGATGTCCAAAAGAACATGACTGGGCCACAAGGACTAGAACTGGATTCGAACATTCGGTACAATACACCTTACCATACGGTGCTTCACACCCGTCATGTATCAACAAGGTGGACGGTAAAAACAGTGGAAATAGTAAGAGCGGTATTTACGATCTTGATGGAAATGGAAAGTCAGCTGACGCTTGAAACTATATCTTCTTTCAAATATCTGAATCTTGGTACCTGATATCTGAAACTTAATGTTTTACTTTTACTATATCTGTCATTCATTTGTTCACAAGTGCGAACGAGGGGACAGCAAATTGGGCATGTCGTGCATACGGTTTGCATGATGATGTGATCCCTATCACGAATGATTTGCTGAAATTATTCCAACATTGTGTGGAAACTGAGACAATGGTGCATGTTCTCACCACTTGTAAGCACTCCATAATTTGATCCTACACTTCCGCCACTGACACTAGAAAATAGTGTTGTCTTCTCAGCATATACATGCCAAGATATTCTGATGTGTTCGCCTTGGCGAAAATAGAAGTATGTATGGTCTAATAAATATCTTCATAAGGCTTATGCACGAAACCATGCGGCAATATTGTACATTTGTGTTCACTGGGAAGTTATGTCGATATTCCTCTTCACAATTTTTATCCATTTGTCCTCCATGGGAGCGTACCATATTTTCTTAAATATGATGAGACAGAGCGTGACCGTTTTGAAGTGGGACTACGGTTTGGAGACCAATGGCTAAATCAACAAGTACGCAGTAGTTACGCTATTTTTATACGTTTTCCCATTGAAAAAATGTGACCGATTTTGGGGTACAAATCTCTGACAACAAGGTCTGTGACCCAACATATCAGGCCCAGCAAATCTTCAGTGGGCTGCCAAATTGGTGCACGCACAACCACATCAAATTTCGACGACATCGCACATGATATTTTCGGTTAGACCCTAACGATCGATTGGTGGGAGTGGGGTGGGGGAGAGAGGTGTTCCCATCTAATGTGAGGAATATTAGTTCGGCTGGATTTAGCCGATTGGCTTCTGGTGTGCCCGGAGGGGAGTGGGGAGGGATGTTGGCATATTTCACATGGCCATGGTGAGGCTTGGCCAAACCAACAACATCGGTCAGGTTGCGTCGGCGGAGGACACGGCGACACTTGGTTCGGCGCAAGGACGGGACATGCGAATCAAATACCTGTTCCACGTCCTACATTTGAGATGGGCGCCAAATGACCGTGTAGTCGGCGCGCCCTTAAGCTCAAATAATCAATCAATCAATCCTACATTTGAGGCTGCATTACGGGATATTCGGTTGGGTGAGGCTTTACCTTGGCCTGGTGTTATGCCTTATGTGGTGTAAAAATCGACACGCTTCCTTCATTATTGGAGCATGTCCAGCCACATCTTCCCATTACGCTTCATGTACACCATAACTACCATGGATTAGCATAATAGCACGTGGGAAAAAAACGAAGCGCACTGAAGCAGGCTGCTTCGACCAGATCGCAACGGTATATCAAAGCGGTGTGCAGCTGTGCTTGACCTCTCACCCCCAAGCGTGCGGCGTCAGGGTCGATGCTGCACTCGTCTCCACTCGGCGGCGCACCGCCTCCCTGCTCTGGCGTTCTGCTGCATGGCGCCGACGGTGGCGAGTAGCTCCGCCATCGCCCGAGAAGACGGCGGCCTGTGAAGCCCGGCCTTCCGGCGGAGCGAGCTCTCGCCGTAGCCCGGCCTTCCAGAGAGCTCACGCCTGGGAAGCCCGGCCTTCCGGCGGAGCGAGCTCTCGCCGCCGAGTTCCGACGGGCCGTCGCGCCGTGTCGAAGATAGCACGCAACTTCTCCGTATACAAAGAGATTCATTGCTTAAAATATGGGAAGTTGGCGCAGGTGACACCGTAGCGCAGCGTTACAGAACCGTCGCCGGCAGCTGCGTCTGACTAGATTGCGATGCTACATCGACGTCGGCGACACCGATCGGGCTATCGCAAACAGCACACATAGTCCAACAAACAAACGCTCTATGAATCTCTGAGCCTCGACGATATTGCTCCATACACATATAAATATAAATCCGCAACACTTACAGGTCTGTACACATAGATGCGCACACACACGTGCCCACCATTCACAGCAACGACGTACAGTACGCGTCACTGGGCTACCCCGGGCCAATGACGTCACAACAACGGCGACTGGAGAGAGTACATGTCACATTGTCACTGTGTTACACACCCGGTGTTGTGACGTCACAGCTGCCGCGCGTCACGGGCCATCCGTCACCGTCCAGCTTTTAAAGGTCGCTAAAAATTCACACAACCCTGCCGGTCGGGTACAAGTTAACCTGTGCGGCCACAGCCGCCGACGGACCAGGCCGCTGCGTAGTAACGGCCTCAAACGGCCAGCTCACTGCTGGGATGCGGTCCCGGCATGGCCAGGGCACTGCACGCGGCCCCAGCATGGCCAGGGCACTGCACGCGGCTCCAGCATGGCCAGGGCACTGCACGCGGCCCCAGCATGGCCAGGGCACTGCACGCGGCTCCAGCATGGCCAGGGCACTGCACGCGGCTCCAGCATGGCCAGGGCACTGCACGCGGCCCCAGCATGGCCAGGGAACTGCATGCGGCTCCAGCATGGCCAGGGCACTGCACGCGGCCCCAGTATGGCCAGGGCACTGCACGCGGCCCCAGCATGGCCAGGGCACTGCACGCGGCCCCAGCATGGCCAGGGCACTGCACGCGGCTCCAGCATGGCCAGGGCACTGCACGCGGCTCCAGCATGGCCAGGGCACTGCACGCGGCCCCAGCATGGCCAGGGAACTGCATGCGGCTCCAGCATGGCCAGGGCACTGCACGCGGCCCCAGTATGGCCAGGGCACTGCACGCGGCCCCAGCATGGCCAGGGCACTGCACGCGGCCCCAGCATGGCCAGGGCACTGCACGCGGCCCCAGTATGGCCAGGGCACTGTACGCGGCCCCAGCATGGCCAGGGCACTGCATGCGGCTCCAGCATGGTCAGGGCACTGCACGCGGCCCCAGCATGGCCAGGGCACTGCACGCAGCCAGTCACTGGGATCTTCCAGCCAGAAATGGCTACGTTACTCAACAATTACAGCCCAACATGACCACGTCACTGGGCGATAACACCACGACATACGTCACTGGACGATAACACCGCGACGTGACCGCGTCACTGGACAATAACACCGCGACGTGACCACGTCACTGGGCGATAACACCGCGATGTGACCACGTCACTGGGCGATAACGACGCGACGTGACCACGTCACTGGGCGATAACGACGCGACGTGACCACGTCACTGGGCGATAACACCGCGACGTGATCACGTCACTGGGCGATAACACCGAGACGTGTCGCGTCACTGGGCGATAACACCGCGACGTGACCGCGTCACTGGGCGATAACACCGCGACGTGACCGCGTCACTGGGCGATAACACCGCGACGTGACCGCGTCACTGGGCTATAACACCGCGACGTGACCACGTCACTGGGCGATAACACCGCGACGTGACCGCGTCACTGGGCGATAACACCGCGACGTGACCACGTCACTGAGTGGTAATACCGCGACACGATCACATCCTTGGAAAACGGAACCCGACACCATGGCGTCGCTGGGCTTTTCCTGTCACCGTCCTGCGAGGGCGAATCGAACGGCGCTGGGAGCGCGTCCAGTCGGGTCGAGGCGTGCCGCGTCGCGGGGCGGCCCTCACACGTCCGTACCGGCGACGCTGCCGACGCGGGCCGTCAGCGGCAGCGGCGGCAGCACGGGCACACCCATCTGCCAGGGCCGCCTGCGCGCGCCGGCGTCCACGCTGTCGTGAGACGTGCTGAGCTCGGCGCGCGAGTCTCTGGAAGAGTCGAGCGGCGTGTCCGGCTCGGACGCGAACGAGGCGCGCCGCAGCGAGGCCGCCTCGGGCGGCGCGTCGAAGCGCGGTTCGGGCCACTCGGCCAGCCGGCCGGCCAGGCCGCCGGCGGCGGCGGACACCCGCGGCGGCGAGCCGAACTCGGGCAGTCGGTCGGACACGGTGGGCGAGCCCATCTCCGGCATTGGCAGGCCGAAGTCGGCCGGGTAGCCGAACGTGGCCGGGTGCATCCGGTCCGGGTCGGAGCCACTGGTGGACGGCAGCTGGCGCAGCTCGTAGCTGTCGTCGGCCAGCGGGTTGCCGGTCACGCCGCCCGCGTAGAAGGGCGCCGCGCCGCCGTACAGGCCCGGCGCGGCCGGCGGCGGCGGCGGCGGCTCGGGCAGCACGTCGGGCGCGCGCACGAACACACTCGACTCGATCAGGCTGCCCGAGCTGGTGCTGTAGCGCGGCGGGTAGCCGAGCTCGGTGAGACGCGGCGGCTTGCGCACCGGGTTCACGTCGTCGCCGTCGGGCGCCGCCTCGACGCCTACCGCCGCCGCGTGGCCGTTGACGCCGCCGGCCGGCGGCTTCGGCTTGTCGTCGTGGCCGGCGGCGCGGCGCGCGCGCGCCAGCGCCACCAGCGCGGCGGCCACCACCAGGCCGAGCAGCAGCAGGCCGACGACGATGCCGACGATCTGGCCGACGCCGAGCGGCGTCGGCGGCGCGCGGCGCGCGCCAACCGTCAGCGTGAAGTTGGCGCGCGCGTCGCCGGCCGCGTTGACGGCCACGCACTGGAAGTCGGCCGACGCGTCGGCGCCGCGCACGGCGTCGATCACCAGCCGGCTGACCCGCTTGAAGCGGCCCTCCTCGACGACGGTGACGCGCCGGCCGCCGGCCAGCCGCGTGTCGTTGTCGACGCGCCGGCCGCGCCAGAACCAGCTGAGCCGCGGCTGCGGCACGCCGCCCACGCGGCACGTGAGCGTGGCGTTCTCGTCGGCGGTGGCCGTCACGTGGTGCACCATCGGCAGCGGCCGCGGCGGACACGCGAACTCGTCCAGCCGCAGCTGCCGGAACGTCTTGCCGGCGACGCGCGGCGGCCCGTGGCAGCTGGGCGGCACCGGGTAGGGGATGTTGTTGCGCCGCAGCCAGTTGCGCATCGGCCGCAGCCGGCAGTCGCACTGCCACGGGTTGGCGTGCAGCTCGACGTTGTGCACCTGGCCGAGCGCCACCACGGTGCGCTCCTGCAGCTCGCGCAGCCGGTTGCCGCTCAGCTTGAGGCCCTCCAGGATGCGCAGCGGGTCGAACGCGGCCGGCTCGATGTCGCCGATCTGGCAGTCGCTCAGGTCGAGGTTCACCAGGCCGGGCACGGCCGCGAACGCGTGCGCGCCGACGCGGCCGATCGGGTTGCCGGTCAGCTTGAGGTCGCGCAGCGCCGCGATGGCCGGGAAGCTGCGGCTGGGCAGCGCCGTCAGTGCGTTGCGCGACAGGTCCAGGTGCACCAAGTTGGTGAGCCCGGCGAATGCGTCGTCGTCGATGCGCCGCAGCCGGCAGTCGGCCAGCAGGATCTTCTGCAGGTTGACGAGGCCGGCGCTGCGGAACACGGCGGCCGGCAGCTCGGCGAGCGGATTCTCGGACAGGTCGAGCACCTGCGTGCCGGAGTCGAGGTCCTCCGGCACGGCGCGCAGCCCGCTGGCGCTGCACACCACCGTCTGCTTACCGTCCTTCCAGCGGCACGAGCAGGCGTCCGGGCAGCGTCCGGTCCGTTCGGCCAACACGGCTCCCACCACGAGCAGGACAGTCACCAGCCACAGCCGGTACATGGCCGCCCTTCTCACGCCGGCGCCCGTTCTCACGCACCACTTCCTGCCGCGCGCTTCCGCCCGCGTCGCAGCCGCGCCGCCGAGGGCCGCCCCGTGTGTCGCCCGACAGCCGGTGCGCACGGAGCCGTCGCCTGCGGGCCCACCGCTCGTCAGGCGCCGCGGGCTAGACGCCAGTCGCCGGTCGCCTCGAGTGGACGCGCGCTGCCTTATCCGGCTCGGTCGAGCGGTACGGCGACGACCGGAGGACGGGTTTTTGTTCCGGCCGAGTCGAGCCGAGTCGACCGCGGCGTGCCTCGCCGCTCGGAAAGACGGCGAAAGCGTCGGTGCGCCGCCGAGACGGCTTTCGCCTTTTTGTCGCCGCTGCGCCGTTCGCCGCGCGCGGCTGCGTCGCTATTGTTCGCCGGCCCGCCGGCAGTCCGCCACAACCACCGCCGTAGTCGCGCACAGACTCAGCTCGCAATCACTCCGGACAGTCGACGCCTGCCTTCCGGCGAACTGAAGGCGCCGCCAGCTGACCAATCCACGAGCACTGCACTGTTGAGCCGCGTCAGCCCGCCGCTGCGACACCCCTCTGTCCGCGGCCGTGGAGCCGCGACCCCCGCGCTACCCGACCGAGCGTACCCGGCTGACTGCGGACGCCGGCTCGTGCAGTACCGGTCGGCGTGGCGGGGCAGCAGCGCGCATGCGCGGTGAGGGCGGCCGCCAGACCGGGCCGGCGTCATCCGAACTGGCGGCGCCGAATCTCGGCGTTTCTTCGGAATGTCGGTATGCCCCTGATATGCCGGCTGCCGATGCCAGGTTCGATTGCACGTTTTTACAAGCAGAAACATGGCGCGAAGGTGTCGATGGCGGGGCATGGAGCGCTGGAAGCGTGGAATTATGCCGTGTTTTGGGGACAACCGGTCAGCCTGGATTTCGCTTCGAATCTGCTGCCACAGAACGTGAAGGGAAGGAGTGACGTAAACCACGTTTTTGTGTTCTTGTGAATCAAATATATTGTTAATCAAATAAATCAATCATCCGGCATAGCAAAATTGCACGTGGTAAAATAGAAGGTATTTAAATAACACAAATCTGACGTTTTTTTCCCTACGGTGGTGAAACCAATCTCAGGACATCGACTGCGGAAGCGTCTGAGGATTTATCATCTTTTGCTGGTACGAAATGGCGGATCCAGTATGCGAGTTTTGTTATGGAAATCCCGTTTCAGACAGACAGATGTATTTCCCTTAGGGCTAAAACATTAAAGTTTTGCTGGAAAGACCCGGGAGGAATCAGTACGGGCACTATTAGTCCCTGTTCCCGAAGGTCAGACCATTCTTAATATTTCCGTCCAATAATAAAGAACATAATGCACCTCTACCGCCAACTTGAATCGACCCTCAGCGCTTGGAATATATAATGATCTACTGGATACTTGGTTATCGACCGGCTACCACCGCTGTCGGTACTTAACTTCCGGGAACTCCTTGTATTTTTTTTGTCAACTAGAACATTTGGACGTGAGAACCGAAAACATCGCTTCAAAGCGTGACTCCTATTCACTGTTGAGTGCGACATAGTCCAGCGTGGCTGGCGCGCGGTCGCACTAACCCGCCGCCGACTGACAAAGGTCACCGCGGACAGGTGCAACCCCCTCCCCCGAGCACCGGCCACGCCACATTCCGGCCGGCCGGCGGACCAGGTGCCAGCGCGCCGGCGGACGACACCGCGGCCACTTCCGGCAGGCCGCCGCCGCGCCAGCCCGTTACGTGGGCTCCGGGCTGGGCCCAGCGCCGCCGCCGCCGCCGCCGCCGCCGCCGCCGCCGCCGCTCGCTGCCCCTCGCCTTGACCTGGCGACCTCTGGCGCTGCAGATGCCGCCGCCGGCGGCGGGCTGCACAGGAACGCTGCGAGATCGGCCCTTCACCGGAACACGACGAGCAGACGCGGCTCTTGGCGGATTGCGTGGCCGGGTTGAGATTTTGATGTTGGATTAAGGATGATGTCAGGAATACGGTGGAGGGGATGCGATGAAACAGTGAATTGAGTATGTCTATCTCCAGTGAAACTCGTTGCAGCAGTTTTGTGGGAGCCATTCACTACCGAAAGGTGTTCTGCAGCGTGAAGCAGCCCCAGCAGCCTGTGAAGAGATTTTGTCAAGCTTGCCCTGGTGCAGATGTTGTCAGGTGTCAGGGGTTGAAGAGCCTAGTGGGTGTACCGCGTACAATATTGGGCTGCGTAGCAACTTACGTGTTTCATTATGAGCTGCCAGCACCGAAACGCTGTATCTTATCTTTTCGATGAGTGGAATGCTGTGTCGTGTAGCCATAAAAGAACATGTTTTTTTTTCGTGTCGCATTTTGTTATTCTCATTGACATTGATTACAGAGCCGGTTTGTGTTTGTCGCTGGTCATGAAGTGGCCTTTGTCAGCTTCTGAATATTGACGATATCCGGTCACACGCATCTCATGCATGGCAGACCGAACTCTCAGCAATGTCTGCCGATCGGATGGACCCTGGCATTGGACCCTGAGTTTGACCCTGGACCGGCCCGTATTGCTCCGTTGTGCTGGAGCGTCGCGCAGTTGGACGCGTTGTGGCGCAGCTTGCTGACCTGTTCCCCATGTCACTGGACGCCACGTGAGGACCCGCGGGCCTTCTGTCATGACAGACAGACAGACAGACTTGTAGTGAGGTAATCCACAATGTACTTGTGGCTATTACGACCTCGCGTTAATTAGATAAAACAGCACAGCACAAAAGGTCAAAATCACATAACAGTTGAACCCGTGGTCATACATGTCATAAAAATATAATTATTATAAAAATACAGCAGGGCGAGCAGCAAATCAGTCCGGCACGGGCAGCACGTTAAACAGGTGCCGCCGTAGGTGGCGACCAAAGATCGGCACGGGAAGTCGCATCAGCTCGGGTAGCAGCAGCTCATGGTACATGTCATGCCGGCTGGAATCGCCCATAGCTGTGCAACACGCAGTGGGGAACACTTTGTTCCCTTTCTTGGGTAGCGGATTTTTCGTACGTTGATGCACCACCATAGTGTAGCTCCTGGATGGTGTTTAGCCCCGTCCTGTTTGACCTTCATTACCCTGATGATCGCTCGCCCCCCCCTCGCTCTCCCCTCCCCTCGCCACACCAGGTGGCGGCGGACCCACTTTATCGATTCGGCCGGCGATGGCGTATTATGAGCCACAAAGTTGGCAGCGGAGCTGGGGAGTTTACAGTCGGCTCGGACGGTACCGGCGCCGGTTCGGCCGCTGTCCAGCCCGGCAGTTCGGTCGACAGTTCGACAGACAGACAGTCTGCTGTCCAGCCCGACAGTTCGGTCGGGCTGTTCGGCCGCTGTCCAGCCCGGCTGGCCGTCCATCTGGCTGCGTCCCCGTCAGCAATGGATCCGTTCTGCACCCGGCCCGTCGGCGGACTCGTGCCGGAGGCATCGGACGGATCCGTCCCCCGCGCCGTGTGATGTGTTGGACGGATCCGTCGCCTGCGTCGTTTGATGTGTTGGACGGATCCGTCGCCTGCGTCGTTTGATGCGTTGGACGGATCCGTCGCCTGCGTCGTTTGATGTGTTGGACGGATCCGTCGCCTGCGTCGTTTGATGCGTTGGACGGATCCGTCGCCTGCGTCGTTTGATGTGTTGGACGGATCCGTCCCCTGCGCCGTGTGATGTGTTTGGCGGATCCGTCCCCGGCGCCGTGTGATGTGTTGGACGGATCCGTCGCCTGCGCCGTGTGATGTGTTGGACGGATCCGTCGCCTGCGCCGTGTGACGTGTTGGACAGATCCGTCGCCTGCGTCGTTTGATGTGTTGGACGGATCCGTCGCCTGCGCCGTGTGACGTGTTGGACGGATCCGTCGCCTGCGTCGTTTGATGTGTTGGACGGATCCGTCGCCTGCGCCGTGTGACGTGTTGGACAGATCCGTCGCCTGCGTCGTTTGATGTGTTGGACGGATCCGTCCCCTGCGCCGTGTGACGTGTTGGACGGATCCGTCCCCGGCGCCGTGTGACGTGTTGGACAGATCCGTCCCCTGCGTCGTTTGACGTGTTGGACGGATCCGTCGCCTGCGTCGTGTGATGTGTTGGACGGATCCGTCGCCTGCGCCGTGTGACGTGTTGGACGGGTCCGTCGCCTGCGCCGTGTGACGTGTTGGACGGATCCGTCGCCTGCGCCGTGTGACGTGTTGGACGGATCCGTCGCCTGCGCCGTGTGACGTGTTGGACGGATCCGTCCCCGGCGCCGTGTGACGTGTTGGACGGATCCGTCCCCTGCGCCGTGTGACGTGTTGGACGGATCCGTCGCCTGCGCCATGTGACGTGACGCCGGCGGCACAATCCGTGTTACCGCCGCGCATGCTGCGTTTTATCTCGTTCTGCGGGTAGACCCCCCCCCCTCACCACCCCCCCCACACACACACATACACTGTTGACGCTGGCATTTGTCGGCACTTCGCAGTCGGTGCTCGCAGTCGCTGTCCGTTGTCGCTCTGGCTTGGGAGCACATCTGGGCACCTTTCACCGACACGCATGGTGATGTCCCCACAACAGACCCGGCGGGACGTCTCAGCACAGACCCGGGGTGGCGCCTCCGTGCAGGCCCTGTGAGACTCCCAGTGCCGACGCTGCGTGGCGGGAGGAGATAGCGGCTTCAGCTCGGGCGCACTTTCAGCTATGGTAATTCAGTGGGTACTATTTCAGCGAGCGCAGCATTTCAACGAGCGCAGCATTTCAGCGGCTATCATTTCAGTGCAAACTTTTGGGCGAGTGTATTGTTTCAGCTAGGGGTCAGCTAAAACAAAATATACCGATAACGATTTGTATTTTACAACGATGATTACTAAACATACCGAGCACCTTATTTTTATTCCACATCGGTACGTGTCCCCATAATTGTAGCCCAATATGTTGAGCTATTCTTGAGATGATCTATGCTGCTATCACTTCCCTGCTCTACTATACGTCTTCGTCACCCGTTTAATGTAACGCATTGCTTCCTCCATAGTCCTTCCACGTCCTCCTATTCACAGCTACAAACGTTCTGCATGCTGCAGAGCCTTCTCCTTCTGAAGGAAGTGTAGGAATCGTCATGTACTGAGATTGACGCCATGGAATGTCGCTTGTACGCCCCTGTGTGACTTCACAATTGTATTATTTGTGCGAGGAAGCTATCAACGGCTTTTTGACGCACGCTCTATGTGCTGATGTCAAATGTTGGCCCGCCTTCGCCCCGTTGTCTGTCGTCTCCCAATGTAAGATGCCTCGAATTGGACGTGGAGGTGATTTAGGGTCTCGAGGGTCTTCTCTTCGCGGGCACCATCCATTGCATGTGGGCGAGATCCAGGGTCTCGAGGGTTTTCTCCTCGCGGGCGTCATCCAAGCCATCGAATGCTCCAACAATCTGAGATTGTTGCATAAAGGCTGAGGAAGTTATGTGCAATACGCCATGGTATTTTCGACAACGATATAACTGTATGACACCTTAGCTCTTGAATATTCATTTCTGATCATCTTGTACGCTGACGTTTTAAAATCCAAAGCGGCAGGTTGCACATTTATGTTTGAACTCCGTTCTGAGAAGTGGCCACCATCTTTCACACACCTCTCGCCCTTTCATGTGTTCAGACAGGAAACACAAAGCATCACATTGTCATCACAAATCGCTGGAAAACGTCCATTTACATGAATAAACTTGCAGCAACTTGGAGCCATCCGTCATCCGACGTGGGCCACAATTTTCGTCAACATCTCATCGGAGGTGAAGATGATAATGCGAACTTGCGATAGTCGTGCGTCATTGTCTACTTTGCAGCTGTCGTACCAAGGGAACCTGTCTTGTTATCTGTTGACTACCGCGCGACACTGTGCGGGAGTTTCGAAGGACGGTGATTGGGACGGGATGTGAACGCAGCACAGCACGGCACGGCTCCGCTGCCGTGCAGCGGATAGGCGCAAATTTTGGCGATTCGGAGTTTGAACTGTTGCTACCGTAGATTCGCTACTGACGCTTCCTGGGGCGTTGCTGTTTCTCGCTGGGCGATCCGTCAGCTGACTGACAACGATGTCGGCTCTCACTTCAGTGGGATTTGGCACATGCGAATGTCCCCCTACCTCCGAGCTTCCCTGGCAGTTGCATGATCAAGGAGAGTTGTTGGGAGCTCTTTGTAGCAAGTGGTGTCGCAACGCCATGTAACTGATGTCAAATTTGTCTTATCCATTCGATACGGTTCGCAATTAGAAGCCACCTTGCTCTTGCCTTTACCTGTTATGCAAATGTTTACGAACAAAAATTTCAGATTGAACTTAAAGCGAACTTCAACGATATAATGTATATTGCGATTCAAAATATAATTTTGGACCAAATGCTGCATTTCATTTTTTAGCCCCAGTTGTAATGTGCAAAATTATGTTGGACATAGACATTTATTGTGACATTTCCAAGCAATATCCGTATTTTACACACTCCCCGGATTTTTCAAATAGTCACAAAGCATGAATATACCTTAAAAGTTAAACATCATGTTGCGCATGCAGTTGCCCGAAAATACGCCTCGCTAAAATGTCCTCTTTAAAATTTTCCTCGCTGAAGCCTGGTCGCTCAAAGTACACTCGCTAAAATCACTGTCGCTGAGAAATCGCAGGCAGACTCATGCAGCGTGAGATTCCCAGTACCCAGTACAAACCAAGTGTGAAATCCCCCTGACCGACCCGCCATGAGGCTCCAAGCAGATACTCCGTTAGGTGTCTTCAGTCCCGTCCAGCCCTTGGTGATGCAGTCAGCACAGATAGACCCGTATCACGTTTCGGTTCGGGCCAGAGGTACGTCCCCAATGTAAGCCCGATGTCAGTTGCGATCAAATCCCGATGTCATGTTCTATCGCGGATCCGATCTTCCGTTCAGACTCGATATGCATGTGTAAACACAATATCACGTGCGATTAAAACCAATGTCACATCCTGTGATGGACCCGATACTAACTCTCCACCAGAGGTGGCAAATAGAAAGACGGAAGTCCAGCCAGAATGCTCGTTCAAGGCCGCCAAGTTTTTTTAACCGGTTTTTGGGGTACCGGGATTTTGGCAGTTTTGTGGAAGTTCATTGTAGAATATCGGAGCAGAACACACATCTTAATTAACTGTCAAATAAGCTATAATCATCAGCATATCACATGCGAACTAAAACTACGCATGACATTTCGTGACGTCTATAAAATATAAATACTAAAATCAAAGTTCAGACTTTAGCAGAATTGCGTAAACCTGAAGTTTGATTTAGGCGATACGCGGTCCTTTTATTTCATTGCTGTATATATGTGTTTATTTTTCATTTATTTAATTATTTAATTATTTATTGTGGCTTCAAGCAGTTCATGTTTTTACTTAGCCATGCATTCATATTGTTTATTATTTATTTAGTTCCTTGTTTATTTTCAGTTCATTTTATTTGATGTTTTTCGTCTCATTTCCGTACAAAAATGGTATAACACAAACTTACTTTTGTTGACAAAATTTAGTCAACTTCAAACATTATATGACTTCCTATCTTGAACTTTTCTTTCCTGACCGCTCAATTTCTTTAGAGAAAAAAAGAAGAAATGTGTGGCATGATAAGCATGACCAACTAAAAATTCCACACAATTAAAATGGTGAATGAATAGGTCATTGCCCGAGCTTGGTGCTTACCTACCTAAATTGCGCAGAAGCCGAAGTTTAAAGCATTAGTGGCCGGCCGAGTTTTTGGAGGCCACTGTCAGGTCTACCTGCTCCCTTCCTCTGTTCCACAGAAACCCAAACTTTAAAACATTGGTGGTCAGTTCAAGTTTGGGAGGCCTATGCCAAGCTTAGGTGTCCGTCTACCTACCTACGTCAGCATAGCACAGAAGCCCAAACATAAAACAACAGCATCGATGGCTCACTAAATTATTTCGGGCCTTTTATCATACCCCATGTGCTCACAGTTACTGTTTTGTGGGAGTTGATTGAAGTCATAAACAACTTAAAAACAATGCAAAGTAAACGGCGTTCACCTATTTCACTCACAAAGCACCTATTGGCATCCCACATTCCACGTTGCCTGCTAATCCACATTCACCACGCCACAACTTCCTAAAAAAAAGTAATTTCCGTCACCATTCTACGGCCCGAAGTGATATAGAATCTCGGTAGATCATGCAACAAGATGAAGCCAAAGAGAAGTATTCATATCAGAAACTGTGACATTGCTACCTTCAAATTTAGTTAAGGAAATTTTAAACCGAAAACCTTCCAGGCATGCACTAAATTTAAGTGTATGCTACCCAACATATATCCTGCTTTGATTGTCCTGCTCTGAAGATTATCCTGCTTGATTGATTCAACAGCCGAGATCACTCACAACGTGGCAGGCTGGCAAAATTGAACAACAACAACCTGAACTCTAGTAGGTTGCTTAACCAAGCTATTCTGGATCGAAATTCATGTTGATTGTTGAAGCATGAACATTCATGTTCATGCTTCCCTCTTTGAAAATTGGCACTACATTTGCATTTCACCAACCTTCAGATACTTCAGAATACGCCATTGACCACCTGAAAATGATACCTAGGGGAACCGCTAAAACTAGAGTACACTCGATTTAGATCCGAGCATATATACCATCCGGGCCAGCAACATTATGTTTTATGTTCTTCGCCTGTTTTTTTTCTCAACTTCTGTAGTTATCGTAAAATATTCCAACCTATCACCTGACATATCATAACCTGCAGTGGTTTCTAATGTACCTGAGTTCTTTTTGGGAAAGACTAATGAGATTTGCCTACTAAATACTGTCATAGATTGCCTCCATTGGTCACCTTAACTTAACTAAAGTTTTAAAAAATGGTCCCGTCTTAGAAATACATCGATCTGATGGCTGCGCTTCATTGCATATTTACTGAGCTTAAGTCGGGCCTGGCTACAGCAGACAGGCCGGGCCCGCGCTTCGGTCCCGAAATGGTGGGCACTTGCCACCTCCAGTCTCCACCATGGATCGATTTGCTGGTTGGGTCCGAGGCAGCCCCACAATCTACAACACTTCGACCGCAAGCCCAACCAATCGCCGCGCAATGGCCTGGTGTGACGGTGCGGTGCGGGCGGCCGAGTTATCGGCACGCACACGACACCGGGCCGGCGCCAATGCTGCGTGAGGTCCCGCACACGACGGTCCACACCGACACGGCACGCCTCCTGTACGACGGCCATTCCGTGATCCACTTCCGGCCGACGGACGGCGTCGGCCAGCTGACGGCACCGGCGCAACGCCTCCCACTGGAACTGCGGCTCACTCAGAGCCACCGTCAGCTCCGCAACCACGTCGGGCTGAGGCGCGGGGCCGTGCAGGAGGTGGGGGGTGACACCACACACACTGTATTCGGACGGGGTTGACGGCGCCGCGCGCACACCTTTGCAAACAACGGCTCACGGCCGGCTAATTGATGCAGTGAGTGCCGACGGCGGCAGCCATTTGGCGGCGGCGTCCGAGGTGCGGCCTGGCGTCACGCAGGCCGCTAATATGACCGCCGGCCGGCGGCGGGGCGGCGGCGGCGCCGGAATTTCAGCCGACGCGACGGCAGGCCGCCCGGGAGTCGGCCCCGCCACGGAGAAATCGCTGCACGCCGCCTCCGGCGCAGACTCAACTACACAACTGTCGGCGCTGACGAAGACAAATTGCCGCCTTCGGTGCATTGACGAATTCGACGTCGGCGGCCGGTGCCGAGAAACGGTGCTGCCCGAGCTGGCGCCAGCCCCGGTACTGTTCCGGCCGGCTGCAGAGGCTGTGCTGCAGGTACAGTCGCGTGCTACCAGGGCCGGTATTGTGTCTGGCGGCTGCCGCGGCTGTGCTAAGTACAGTCGCGTCCTGTCAGGGCGGCTGTTGTACCGGGCAGCTGCTGCGGCTGTGCTGGGTACATCCGCGTGCTGCCAGGGCCGGTATTGTGTCTGGCAGCTGCAGCGGCTATGCCGGGTACAGTCGCGTGCTGCCAGGGAGGCTGTTGTCCCTGGCGGCTGCCGCGGCTGTGCCGGGTACAGTCGCGTGCTGCCAGGGTTGCTGTTGTCCCTGGCGGCTGCCGCGGCTGTGCTGGGTACAGTCGCGTGCTGCCAGGGTTGCTGTTGTCCCGGGCGGCTGCCGCGGCTATGCCGGGTACAGTCGCGTCCTGCCAGGGTTGCTGTTGTCCCTGGCGGCTGCCGCGGCTGTGCTGGGTACAGTCGCGTGCTGCCAGGGTTGCTGTTGTCCCTGGCGGCTGCCGCGGCTGTGCTGGGTACAGTCGCGTGCTGCCAGGGTTGCTGTTGTCCCTGGCGGCTGCCGCGGCTGTGCTGGGTACAGTCGCGTGCTGCCAGGGTTGCTGTTGTCCCTGGCGGCTGCCGCGGCTGTGCTGGGTACAGTCGCGTCCTGCCAGGGTTGCTGTTGTCCCTGGCGGCTGCCGCGGCTGTGCTGGGTACAGTCGCGTGCTGCCAGGGTTGCTGTTGTCCCGGGCGGCTGCCGCGGCTGTGCTGGGTACAGTCGCGTCCTGCCAGGGTTGCTGTTGTCCCCGGCGGCTGCCGCGGCTGTGCTGGGTACAGTCGCGTGCTGCCAGGGTTGCTGTTGTCCCTGGCGGCTGCCGCGGCTGTGCCGGGTACAGTCGCGTGCTGCCAGGGTTGCTGTTGTCCCTGGCGGCTGCCGCGGCTGTGCTGGGTACAGTCGCGTGCTGCCAGGGTTGCTGTTGTCCCTGGCAGCTGCCGCGGCTGTGCCGGGTACAGTCGCGTGCTGCCAGGGTTGCTGTTGTCCCTGGCGGCTGCCGCGGCTGTGCTGGGTACAGTCGCGTCCTGCCAGGGTTGCTGTTGTCCCTGGCGGCTGCCGCGGCTGTGCTGGGTACAGTCGCGTCCTGCCAGGGTTGCTATTGTCCCTGGCGGCTGCCGCGGCTGTGCTGGGTACAGTCACGTGCTGCCAGGGTTGCTGTTGTCCCGGGCAGCTGCCGCGGCTGTGCTGGGTACAGTCGCTGCTGCCAGGGTTGCTGTTGTCCCTGGCGGCTGCCGCGGCTGTGCTGGGTACAGTCGCGTGCTGCCAGGGTTGCTGTTGTCCCTGGCGGCTGCCGCGGCTGTGCTGGGTACAGTCGCGTGCTGCCAGGGTTGCTGTTGTCCCTGGCGGCTGCCGCGGCTGTGCCGGGTACAGTCGCGTGCTGCCAGGGTTGCTGTTGTCCCTGGCGGCTGCCGCGGCTGTGCTGGGTACAGTCGCGTGCTGCCAGGGTTGCTGTTGTCCCGGGCAGCTGCCGCGGCTGTGCTGGGTACAGTCGCGTCCTGCCAGGGCCGGTATTGTGTCTGACGGCTGCAGCGGCTATGGAAAGTAAACATGGGGCTATTTCGTGCTGGGCAGCTGTGGTATGTACACATGCGGGCCACTCGGTACTGATACTGAACCAATAGCTGTAGTACACATGAGGTTGCTGGTAACTGGTATCGTGCTGGGTTATTGGGGTGTGTGACGCAGAGCTGGGTCATTGGGGGTGCGTGATACAGAGCTGAGTCATTGAGGTGTGGGACACAGAGCTGGGTCATTGGGGTGTGTGACACAGAGCTAAGTTATTGGGGTGTGCGACACAGAGCTGGGTGATTAGGATGCGTGGTGCTTTGCAGGGCTGCTGGGCTATGCGGGACGATGCCGTGCTACGGTAGTTTGTGACGCAGTGTTGACTGTTGCTGGACTATGCGGGACGATGCCGAGTTAGGGTGGTTTGTAACACAGTGTTGATTGCTGAGTTGCTGGACTATGCGGGACGATGCCGAGTTAAGGTGGTTTGTAACACAGTGTTGACTGCTGAGTTGCTGGACTATGTGGGACGATGCCGAGTTAAGGTGGTTTGTAACACAGTGTTGACTGCTGAGTTGCTGGACTATGTGGGACGATGCCGAGTTAGGGTGGTTTGTAACACAGTGTTGATTGCTGAGTTGCTGGACTATGCGGGACGATGCCGAGTTAAGGTGGTTTGTAACACAGTGTTGACTGCTGAGTTGCTGGACTATGTGGGACGATGCCGAGTTAGGGTGGTTTGTGACGCACTGTTGGGTTGCCGATTCCGCGCTAACACCACCCCCGGGATATTGCGCACCATCTCCAACCGTCTTGCACTCGAAAGCTGGCTGGAAGCTGAACGCTTCATACGGCGCTTTTCCTGTCTTCTGTATCTCCCCAATTTCTGTTGGAAACAGCCGGCACAAAGATATCCCAGTCGAAGGCGTTGATGTCATTGGCAGGCGCGCGCAGGAGGGAGGCGGCTCCTTAATTGGTCGTTCGGTGGGCACTGCCGACTTTATTCGTGGCGCCAGGTGCGGAGGGGGGGAGGGGCATCGAACGTGCCTGCCGGACGCAGACGCACGTCTGACCTCCGAGTCTGACCGCAGGCTCCGAGTCTGACCGCAGGCTCGGAGTCTGACCGCAGGCTCCGAGTCTGACCGCAGGCTCCGAGTCGGACCGGAGCGCGCCGCGCCGCCTTTGCCAAGCACGACAAGCCGGTTTTGTAGGCGTGTTTTTACGTCCGGCGAGGAAACAGAACGGATCATTTGTGGTCAAGCATGGCACAGACACATACACGGCACACACACATACACCTACACCCACATGCACACACACCTACACACCTACACCCACATGCACACACACCTACATCCCACACACACCTGCATCCCACACACACCTACATCCCACACACACCTACATCCCACACACACCTACATCCCACACACACCTACATCCCACACACACCTACATCCCACACACACCTACATCACACACACACCTACATCCCACACACACCTGCATCCCCCACACACCTGCATCCCACACACACCTACACATCCACACACCTACATCCCACACACCCACCCCCACACCCACCCACCACCCAACCCCCCAACACCACCCCCCACACACCCCCACCCCACCCCCCACACCCCCCACCCAACACCACCACCCACAAACACCCCCCCCCCCCACACACCCCCCACCCACAACCCACACCCCCACACCCACCCCACCCCACCCACAAACCCCCCCCCCCACACACCCCCCCACCCAAAACCACCCAACCCCCCCACAACCCACCAACACCCACACCCCCACCCAAACACACACACAAAAAACCCACAAAAAAAAAACACGCACGCACGCACGCACGAACGCACGCACGCACACGCACGCGCACACACACACACACACACACACACACACCTATACGTGTAAGGCGTGTAAAGCGAGGACTCTGACTCGTCACCGACTATCGAGGACCATGTGAAGGCACCAGCTGACAAGGTTCAGACTTGGCACGGTCACAGTCGTGCATGTCCTGTCATGTACTGCCTATTTGGTTGTGGAGAAAAGCATCGTGGTTGGCCATCAGAGTGAAACTGAATACCGAGGACCGATGCGATAACCGAGGACCGATTTCGCACGGGCGCAACCAGGGGGGACAACAGCGGGCGTGTGCTCCTTTCCTGGCTCAAAGCGTTTTTCAGTTGAAGGCGCCTCTCAGAGTAGAAAGGGCACCCCATCCAGAGAAATGGCACCCCATCCGGAGAAATGGCGCGCCTCCAGAATAAAAATACGGTAATAATCAAATTCCCTTCATCCGCCCCTGCCGGTGTGTAAGCTGTGCGAACGTGGTGTGAATACCGAGGACCGTGTGTGAAGGGTTCTTACCATCCACCACATACGAGGACCGCTTCACACCCATCAACATCGTCTTCTCAGACGCCCTGCGCGGTACCGTCGTTTATCACAGCCACAACTAAATGATTATGAGTCTAGCGCGTGACATCAAGTAGCAAGGCATAACTTGACGTCCGCTGGGAAGCAACGTATATTCCCTGGGGACGTCCAATTCTTCCCTTGGAACGTAGTTTCAGTACTTCGAAGTCACGATCACGGAGCATCGTTAAATTTTGTTCAACATCAGCTCCTGCTTAGTGCGACCGCAATTCGCTACCTGAGGAGAATTGTCTGAAATACCAGGTGTCCTTCATTTTTCCGCTGCCACCCCAACTGCGCAGTAGTGGGGAGAAGCAAGAAGGGGCTTTCCATTATATACTATGTTTTTCAATCCATTCTTGACGGTCAAAGACCACACACTAACCTACCCTAACCAAGCTCTGTGTCATCTAGTTTTATTGAAAGACATGCATTGATAAAGCCTGAATGTGTCGGACACAATGTAAAAAAACATGCGATATGATACGATACGATACAGCCTCAACTTCCCTCACACATCCCCCACTTCACCTCGAAGCGCGTTAAGCTCTACGTCAAGTTTGGAGGATTGCCGAGCGCCTCCTGCTGGGCGCAGGGTAACTGACTGCACCAGTGCTGGTGGCCCACTCTACCGAAACCCCTTCTGCAGGGCTAAGTCCTCTTGCTGCGGGGTATTACTATACTAGGGAACGACAACGAAAAAAAGTATGCATGAATATGGAACTTAGGAAAATTTTACGATAGAATGAGAACCTTTTGGGACCATTGCAGGGATTATTCCCGAAGCCAAGATGCTAAAATATGCTTTGCCCTGCTGAGTACCGTGGGAGCTGACCGGACCGGTGCTGAATACATCCCTGACGAGCCTTCCTTACTGAGTACCGTGGGAGCTGGACAAACTGTGCTGGTGTCATCCCTGTCGAGCGGCCCTTGTTGACTACTGCGGAAGCTGACTGGACCGGTGCTGGTAGCGTCGCTGCCGAGCCTGAATACCGTGAATGACTGGACCGGTGCTGATGGTGTCACTGCTGAGCCACCCCTACTGAGTACCAGTAGAGTGGACCGACCGACGCTATTGGCGTACGGACCGAACGGTTCCTACCGAGTACCGAGGAAGCTGACCAGACCGGTGCTGGTGGCATCCCTGCCGAGCGACGCATGCTGAGTTTGGGAGTGCTGACCGCGCGACGCTGGTGGCTTACGAGCAGAGCGGCCTCTACTGTGCACCGTGGGAGCTGACTGGACCCGTGCTGGCATCCCTGTCGAGTACCGTGGGAGCTGATCCGAACGGTGCCGGCGGCGTGCGAGCCGAGTGGCTCCTAATGAGTACCGGGGGAGTTGACTGAACCGGTGCTGGGGTCGTTTCTGTCGAGCCGACACTACTAAGTACCGTGGGAGTTAATCGGACCGGTGCTGATGACGTCCCTGCCGAGTTGCTCTTACCGGGTGCCGGGGGAGCTGACAAGACCGGTGCTGGTTGCGTCCCTGTCGAGCGGCCCCTGGTGGGTATCAGTACCATGGGAGTTGACCGGACTGCTGCTGGTGGCGTCTTTGCCGAGCGGTTCCTACCCAGTCGCGGGAAAGCTGATCGGACCGGTGATGGTGGCGTCTCTGCCGAGCGGCTCCCGCTCAATACCGGGGAAACTGATCAGTCCGGTTCTGGTGGCGTTCCTGCCGAGTCGCCCTTACTGGGTACCAGGGGAGCTGATCAGACCGTTGCTGGTGGTATCCCTGTCGAGCAGTCCCCACTGAGTGCCGGGGGAACTGACCAGACTGGTGCTGGTTGCGTCCAAGCCGGGAGGTCCCTGCCGAGTACTGTAGAAGTTGACCGGACTGTTGTTGGTTGCGCCCAAGCCGGGAGGCCCCTGTTGAGTACCATGGAAGTTGACCGGACTGATGCTGGCGGTGTCCGTGCCGATCGGCCTCTGCTGAGTACCGGGGTGAGCTGACTTGACGGGTGTTGGTGGTGTCTCTGCTGAACCACCCCTACAGTGGGAGTTTATCGGACCGGGGCTGGTGACGTTCCTGGCGAGCCGCCGCCACTGAGTACCGTGGAAGCTGACCAGAACGGTGCTGGTGGTGTACGAGCCGAGTGGCTCCTACTGAGTACTGTGTAAGCTACCTGGACCAGTGCTGGTGTCGTTTCTGTCGAGCCGCCACTTCTGGGTACTGGGGTAGATGACCGGGCCGGTGCTGGTGGCGTCTCTGCTGAGCGGTCCTTACAGAGCACCGGTGGAACTGATCGGCGGATGTTGGTGGGTATCGGCCAAGCGTTCTCCATGTGGGGCAGGACCTGGTCATGCTGATGATAGCAGCGTCATATTATTTCTGTGGTACCGGAGGAATGTATTTGTCATGTTGCGATGGTTCCAGATATCGAGGAAAACGCCGAGTCCCCTCGTAAACATCAATCTGTCTTTTGGGAATTTGAATCGTACTGCATGCCGTTAACCGCTACGAGTAAGGATTCGTAATGTGAATCAGGAAATCGGACCGGGTGTTGCCGAACTTCGGCCATATGTGTTGACTTTTCACTTATTCGTATTTTACTAACATTGCAGTCCGTTTCATAAAAAGTCCGGTTCGAACAATCTTTCAAACAAATCTTGGCATTCTTTACGTTTTCAAACTGCCATTTTCTTTGTCTTCCGGCGGTGGTCGCTTCATGATGGCTAATACTAGGCTGAGGTTCGTCTATTTGTGTAGCCATTCAGTTCATTTTGAAATCCTAACCTTAATGGTACACTTGTGTAGATATGAAAATCCCTCGCACGATTTACTCACGATATTCACCTTACCTAAACATATCTACCGATTTGTAGTTCCCTCTGAAGGTAAAATGAATAGAGATTCGAAACACGATGTACATTTGGACGTAATCAGGCATGGCACCCCTCCCCAAAGACATGTTTCACAAAACAAAATATACATTGCGTTATGAGGTTAGCATATTGTTTCGCGATAAGATCTCTAGGTAATCTCCTTATGCCTCATCAGGAAAGTCCATCTTAACATAGTGATCATAATGGTCATATGTTCACGATCATAATGGTCTTGAAAGTTCAATATTTGCAAGCGAGGATATGGGAGGCCCAACTTCGTCTCGGTACTATGAAGGAATAGTGAATACGTGGATTATAGATAATACTGTGAATACGAAAGCTGTTTTAGAGAAAATTGGAATCGGGTGTAAATCCAGTTATGTTTTGGTTTGTAGGTTTATGCCATACCGTTGGGCCGATCAGTATTGGTCACCTACCGATGTAACATAATGATGCCTCAGGTGACGTCAAATCCTCTCCGCTGGTGCCAATCCATAGCTGCTGACGTGACGAGCAATAGAGGGCCCACTGTTAGACTGTGGGCCACGCCAACGCAGATAGTTGGGAATATCGGAACACAACAGTCGGGTTTTGAGCTTGATCCAGATTAGTCAGGTCCTGCAATGAGCCGGTGCCTCGTGACGCGGGCCTTAGCGTTACATGCACGGTGTGATGTGCTAATGCAAGACAATTCAACTCATGGATGCGTTCGCGGCATGCGGCCGAGCGAGGTGGTGAAGCTGCGCGCTCAGGGGCGGATCCAGAAGCCTGGCTGGAGGAAATTTCAGCACAAATCTTCGAGCTAAAAAACGCATCAGATTTTTCAACAGCTGGCATTCGTAGGATCTGCTTGAGACAATATGTATCTTACAAAATTTTCTTAGACTTGGAGAAAATGTAATCTTAGTGCAAAATATAGGCAAGATCGGTTCCTAGAGGGAGGGAGAGCGGCGGAATGACATCGAACACAGAACATTTTGATTCGTCATCTTGGAAAATTATCGGCGTAACAATTCATTACTCCTCCCAACGTTGTCGCGCATTAGTCTCCCCCTAACCTCATTGCCCGCCACGGGGAGGGACGTTTACCGGCTGGATTTAATGCAATAGGTGGTATAGCAACTACCGCTCAGGTCTCGCTTAACCCACCATTAACTGAATGGAGGGATAAATATTTTATTTTGAGGACTGGTCATATAATTGATGGACATTGGCATATAATATTATGCTTTTTTTCACGTTCGTAAGTTAGTTCTTTTTATGGCTAGTTTAATGATTCATGAGACAGCAACTTATCATCACTTCATCTACTCATGAGCCAATGCAGGATCAAGCTAGGTCAACAGCCAGAGTTAGTCAACCCGGCCTTTATCGGGGAGGGATGGGGTGTCAAAGATGCCCTGATGACTTCTCGAATATTCGCGATAGCTTGAAAACGCTTCAACATATCTGCGCGAAATTGTCAATAGCTCTCCAATGACCAATTATACACCCATTGCCAAAGTAAAAACTACAAGGTCATGAATAGTCAGGCGTGAGTAGCATCAGAGTGAAGTCATGTTTGCCGATTTGAGGCAAACACACATCGGTACACACAAATTGGCATATAAACCGAACGGATGATGTTTGACGTCTGTGAACGGCAATCCGAAAGCCAGTAGTAGGTACGTAACATGTGATGTCCTTGTATTGTTTTAATCTTTCACTTTGAAATTTCGCAATGCCAAATAAAAATTAATAGAAGCGAAATCCCAAAAGTTTTACCATTAGATTCAAGCATCGAAACGAGCGCAAAGGGGGTAAATTTGCTGCTAGAACTTAGCTTAGCTGGAAAAAGTACCGAATTATATTAATGGTCAAATAAGTGTTATTCTAGTAAAGGTATGTGCTGGCAATAAAGTTACCCCATAATTAACTCTTTTTGTTCCTTTCCATAGAAGATAATTCATGTAACCTGGTTCTTAGGCTGTCCACCTAGATAAAGTGAAGGAAGACTGATGTTTTTTTTTCGTTTTTGGGTGAGCCCCGTCAGGGGGTCGTCCGGACCTGTATGATGCACCCAAATGACATTCTGGCTGTCACTTTGGAGCACAATTCTGGACGAAATAATAGCTACCTTAGAATAAGAAGTGCTTTGTAGGTTGATAGAGTTCACGGCCATTCCGGGCGCCCGCAGTGCCCATGAACCTGTTTTAACTAAATAAGCACATATTGTTTGAACTTCATTCGCTGTTCGGCACATTAAACACTTACAGAGCATGGAAGGATATAGGGAAGGGACATAGGGGGCATGTGCCCCTCTCCATGGAAATGTGGCGACCCTCTGGCCGGAAAGGCGCCCTATACCTAGCAATATACCTTAAGTGAGGCTCGAGAGCACTCGTGATACCCAATTAAATATCAACACATTGCAACCTGGGTTGCCAGCAAGCACTTAAACACACATGTCAAGCATTTATTTCCCTAATACAGCACTTATTTCCTTGGAGCATTGTTACATGTTACAGAATGTGCTGCAAACAAACCTAACATACACCAGCAGATAGTTGAACGCATTAATTGTGATGAACTATCTATCATCTTCGGCATCAACTATCAATTTCATCACCATCAATTATCTACACGTTTGACACAATTAGGTCAATTATCAGTAGGTTCAGGTTAGCTTAATAATTTACATGTAGGCATAGGTTAGGTTACATCAGCTTACAGCACTTGCAATATACCTCCAATAGAGAGGTGATGAAACAAGGGCTGCTGTAGGAGAAAATGTTCGGCAAGTCGGTTTAAGTGCTGGGAGGCAATAAGGACTAGACACAAGTGCTGTAGGAGTGAATGCGAGGGCTCCCTGAAGAAATAAGTGCGTATAAGTAGTGCTAACGTTCCAGTAAGTGTTGCCCCCTTTTATCATGGATGACGGTCAGTCGTGGAAGTAGTTCGCCTCAGGTATGCCTCTAGGTAGGTACTTACACATCAGAGCGCTTACTTCTAATGAAGCAGTAGTACTTCCTATTCCGACCCTATACCTACCCTGTTTATTCAGTACTTGTTTTGCTTTATCTAGAACCTCCTGACACCTAAACCCACATTTCAAGCACCTCTTTTTCCTACTGCATCAGCTATTTCCTCAGACCCTGTTGAAGTTTTATGAAATGTACCATAAATTAACCAAATCAAACATCAGCATGCAGATCGCATCCTCCTGAACTCTTGGATAATTGATCGCATCTGCCAAAAGTTAGTCCATATATCTCAGGTCACTGAAAAAAAAACTGTGGGATAAAAGTATTGAAGAATACTGCTAGCCTAGCGTAAAAGTGTTCTGCACACTGGCGGATCCCAGGGGCGGGCAGGGGAGCCATGCTCCTCCACCCAGGAGGCAGATTTTTGCCGAGCGATTGCAGTCAGTGAAATATAATTTTCTTCAAGTCTAAGAACATTTTATGACATAAATATTGTCCTAAGCAGATCCGACGACTATTCCCGGTTCAAATCCGATGATCGTTTCGAAACTGGAGAAACGATTTTGAATTTGGCCCCAAGCCAGGCTTTTGGGTCCGCCTCTGGCTCTGCATGTGATTAAAGTGCTGCATCAGTGAAATATTAGTGACAAAAATCTGCGCATAAAGTAGATTAAGTGCTCTTTAAGTGAAAAAATATGTGCTGATTATCACTTTACACCAGAATGTTTTGTGGGGTGGATTTATTGATCAGAGCCAGACATGGAGATGAAGCCAGGTCATTGGCCTTATCACAGCAGAAACCATAGTATGTTAAAAGTATGTTCGTATGTTATAGTATGTAGTATGTTAGTAGGTTAAAAGTTAGTGAACTAATGCAAAGAGTTGATTCCATAAATTCGGAACTGAAGCCAAAGCCGAGAGTACAAAAGCTACGAAGTCTAAGTTGGTCGTAGGAAAACGAAAACAAGCCTTATGCATTTCCCCATTTTTGGGGGTGGGGTGGGGGTGAAAATCCGAGGCAGAAACCATCATCATTGGTGATCATGGTGGGGGGGGGGGTGATGTCATGCTCCCCCATCAAAAACCACTAGTTACCTGGATTGAATTTGTCTTGAAGTTGAAAACGAAATCGTCTGAAAGTTGTAGTTTTAAGTGGTAATGTTCACATACGTATGTTTTAACACTTTGCATCGTCATTTTTGTGCTTCTTCAAACTCGGCACCTTATCCATGAATACATTTTTCCGGTAGTTCGCCCCAAACGAAATCCTAAATCCTGGCCCTACTAGTGGGTTGTGAGGTATGTCTATACTTAGATTTGTAGGTACCAACTTGCTTTGCATGTGCAGTATTTGTCCACATAATCCAGAGAGCAAAGCTGCAGACTATTGATATGACAGGCATAATAACTGACTTCAGCCCATAATGGGAAGAATACATTCATTGCAACAAACAACTCAGAGTCAACTGACTTACTTGCATGTCCTTGTGAAATTAAGCATTCAGTGAATGCGTTGTAATCCAGTTGTAATCATGTACTTTCCTATCAGCTACCAATTTGGAAAAATAAGCAGATTGCCGGCACATCTTTTTACTGCATAAGCAGTTCAATTAGTATCAGAACATTTGTATATCAGCACTTACTTTAATCATCCAGCATTCTAAACAGCTGCAAAGCACTTCTTATACAAGGAAGCAGCTTTCTTCAATTATTGTGTTCCAAAGTGGCACAGCCAGAATTCCATTTGCGGGATGTCAAACAGATCAGGACGGGCTCCTCCCATATTGGGCTCCCCAAAAACAAAGGCAAATTCATCCGATTCGACTCATTGCATCTCGGTGGGCAGCCTGTCAACAAGTTTTTATGACTTGTCATCTATGGAAAGGAACGTAAAGTCAATAATGTGGTAAATTTATTTGCAGGACATATCTTAACTAGAAGAGCACCTGCCATCACTTAATAAGCAATCCTACTTGCTGGCACTTATTTTACTGGCACTGCAACCTTAAACACTGACAGAGCACTTTTATAGTAGGATGGTGTGGCTCACCATCGATTCTCCATATCATCAAGCCCATGTGATAAAATATCAGTAGATTGAAGTTTACTTGATAATTTACGTTCCTTGGCTATTGCACATGCTTAATAATTTATATGTACCATTTGTCTCATAGGCGTAGGAACGTCTGAAAAAGTCGGTGGGCCAGGGTCAACAGCAGGGTAGCACACAGGGATTTCGCAAAGTACCATGGCTGAGCACTTTTGGATAGAGAATCCGATAATTTGAATAGTGAACACACAACATTCACCGCCAAGGGGGATGGGGCAGACCCCCTGGACGCGCCTATGGCTAACAGCAACATGTGGTACTGAAAAAGAGCTATCATCGCAGTATAAGTACTTTCAAATTCACACTTCACTCTGAACTTCGAACTCTCTTCACGACTGATGTATTCTTTTGTAATAATAGGTTTATCTTCCTGGTGTAAGTTAAACCATTAGTACTTATTACTATGCAAACAAAATTTCTTGAACTTCTGCTATGTGCGTATGGGGGGGGGATGCAAGCTTATTACAGCCTCAATAATGAGTATGTGGTGTGCTCTAGTTTCCATGATATAGTACTGTACGTCTCTAAGACGTCCCCCGTTGTAAATGTCACCGATGTTGGTGAGGAGAAAGAATAAGCAAGAACGTAGCTTACTTGCTGGCCCATGGCAAAAGAAGTCTCATGATTGATGCTGGAAAGGATGAGAAGCAGAAAAGACGGGTGATCGCTGGTTGAAAATTATTTGATCCGGTGTGTGGCAGACCAAGATTGGCAGGCTGACATAATTGTATGGTGTTCGTGTATGTTTAAAAAAAACAAATGTGTATGGTTTTTAAGGCCCTGCCGCTTTTTGCCAGAGTCGGTACGCTTTGGAGGGCCAGGTGCATTTTCGTCCTCCAGTTGTGCTCTTAGCATCCCCCTGTGTTTATTTGGGGTTCCTCGCTCACATTTGTGGGACCCCAGCACGATATTGGGGGCTCCGGTATAATTTATCGGGGTCCCGTCGCGACTTTTCGGGCCCAGACGGTATGTTCGTATGTCATAGTATGTAGCATGTTAGTAGGTTAAAAGTTAGTGTACTAATGCAAAGAGTTGATTCCATAAATTCGGAACTGAAGCCAAAGCCGAGAGTGCAAAAGCTACAAAGTCTAAGTTGTTTGTAGGAAAACGAAAACAAGCCTTAGGCATAGCCCCATTTTTGGGGGTGGGGTGGGGGTGAAAATCCGAGGCAGAAACCATCATCATTGGTGATCATGGTGGCGGGGGTGATGTCATGCTCCCCCATCAAAAACCACTAGTTACCTGGATTGAATTTGTCTTGAAATTGAAAACGAAATCGTCTGAAAGTTGTAATTTTAAGTGGTAATGTTCACATAGGTATGTTTTAGCACTTTGCATCGTCATTTTTGTGCTTCTTCAAACTTGGCACATTATCCACGAATACATTTTTCCGGTAGTTCGCCCCAAACGAAATCCTAAATCCTGGCCCTACTAGTGGGTTGTGAGGTATGTCCATACTTAGATGTGTAGGTACCAACTTGCTTTGCATGTGCAGTATTTTTCCACATAATCCAAAGTGCAAATCTGCAGACTATTGATATGACAGGAATGATAACTGATTTCAGCCCATAATGGGAAGAATACATTCATTGCAACAAACAACTCAGAGTCAACTGACTCACTTGCATGTCCTTGTGAAATTAAGCCTTCAGTGAATGCGTTGCAATCCAGCCTTTAATGCACTTTCCTATGAGCTACCAATTTGGAGAAAGTAAACAGATTGCCAGCACATCTTTTTACTGGATAAGCAGTTCAATTAGTATCAGAACATTTGTATATCAGCACTTACTTTAATCATCCAGCATTCTAAAAAGCTGCAAAGCACTTCTTATACAAGGAAGCAGCTTTCTTCCATTATTGTGTTCCGAAGTGGCACAGCCAGAATTATATTTGCGGGATGCCAAACAGATCAGGACGTTTCAGGATCAGGACGTTCAGATCAGGAATAAGTTTCTATGATTTGTCATCTATGGAAAGGAACGTAAAGTTAACAATGCGGTAAATTGGTTTGCAGGACATATCTTAACTAGAAGAGCACCTGCCATCACTTAATAAGCACTCCTACTTTTTGGCACTTATTTTACTAGCACTGCAACCTTAAGCACTGACAGAGGACTTTTATAGTAGGATGGTGTGGCTCACCATCGATTCTCCATATCATCAAGCTCATGTGATAAAATATCAGTAGATTGAAGTTTACTTGATAATTTACATTCCTTGGCTATTGCACATGCTTAATAATTTATATGTACCATTTGTCTCAAAGGTCAAGGCGAAGTTGCATTATTGTGGTTTCATGTGTTCATGAGACAAGCCGTACACACATTTTACCTCCATAAAACAAACACAGAGGGTAGGCTAGTTGAGGTTATGTCAGGTTAGGCTACTGAAGTGGGAACGTTTATAAAACTTTAATTCTTCCATTTTTTTTCTTGTGAAGAAAGTTAGGCTGGTTGACGTTATCTTATGATATGTTTCCAAATGTAACTTTTGAAATTTTTGGTTGATTATTTCTAATCTAAAGAATGGGCTACCAACTGCTTGCAAGCTTAAAAGTAAGCATTTCCGACAGAAATGTGTGGTCACATTGTCTTAGTCACGGTCATTAGTATGGTATTAAAACATTTCCCCAAAATCTGACCAACACATTGAAGCACAAATTTACAAGATCCACGGAAGTTTAACTTTCCAGATTAAAAAAAAGAGCTTGCAATTTTTAAAGTAACGAATCCAGCCAGCAGATACAAACACGAAGTTGAATCCAGAGGCAGAAAGCCACAACGCCGGGGACAGAACAGCAACGGACAAAATCCAAACCCAAGTATGAAGTTCAAGTCAATGTAAAAAATAATGGCTTCATGAAGCCAAAGACAGCTTCGTCCAATTTCTGATCTGGGCCCTATGCTAAGCAGAATCTTTGGAGTGCACTGGCAGATCTAGGGGGCACGGGGAGATGCCAAACATTCAAAACCATGAAGCCCTGCCCTGACTCCACCACCCAAAATGGTACATACATTATGTCTGGTGATCCCAACATGGGCTGGGTCAAGGGTGGCAACTTTGTCTTTCTGTAATTACTGTTGTCACCCAACTTAGAAGCGTGCTCCAATTAACATGGCAACTGTGGTGGAAATTCTTCTTCTTGATCCATATTCCATAATTTGGAAGGAAATATTTCTGACCTCAATGAAACATCATTTTCCTGATGCTATTCTGTCGTCGGCTCAGTTTTTGTGTGGAACCGCCAGGATCGATTGGATCCTGATGCTCCATGGATTCCTGAAATAAAGCATGGGCCTCCTTGGAAGCACTTGTGGATCCAGCCAATCGATTTAGGGGGCTGACTTTTGAAAAATCTTCTTTTTTAATTCCCCAAAATTCCTTCAATCATGGGCGCTGTAAACAAGCTACGGAAGGACGTTGTTGAGGAGGGATCGAACCACAGTCGCATTAGTAGAAAATAGTTCATTTGGTTGGGGGAGGGGGGCGACGGCCGGACAAAATACATATTAGTCCCCCACTCTGCATTTGTTGGGGCATGGCCGGAATGGCCCCATGGGTGCGCCATGTCTGGGAGTATTTCACGGGACGTAAAAATCAATATAAATGACACGAAATCCACCCGAGGGGATGTTGAAGCCCAAAGCCGATTTCCACCGCACTAGGTTGAGTGTCCATTCTTGCCAGTGAGAGAACACTTCTAGGAGCTGGCCCGATAGAGCAAACTTTACCATGATTATTCAGGACATAATACATGGAGGAAGTTGAGGAACTCACATCGGTTGGGGGCCCACTGAATGGTGTTCTATGCTAAACGGTGGTATTATAGGGGAGGGGAGCATGTCAACTTTGACAGGCGCCATCCCCAGATGTATACAAAGCACGCACATGGCCGGCTCCCCTGGCTGGAATCCGAGGAGTTTCCACCCATGCCCCCAGTTAAATCATTTCAAATATGCCCTGCTTTGAAGCCGATTCTTTCAATGCACTGCGATTGGCCTTATGTTAAATTTAAGGATCATTTGTGGTTCCAATCCTATGCAACATAAATGCACCGGACATTCCACGAGTGGATCCTATTATTTCCATGGAAAATCTAACTTGGCGCGCGTAACTTTGGAAGCAAAGCTATCTCAAACTGGCAATGCTCTTCCTCTATATATTATTTAGAGACTAGAACACAATATTTGATAAAAAGACTTACCAAAAATTGTTCATATCCAGCAGTCAGCACTCAGCACCACCTAAGACAGCACAACAGACCCACCCACAATGCAGTTCCAAATATTTCGTCAGCTGTTGATAGTGCTGCAAGATACGTAGCAATATATTGTCTACCAAATGTAAAGTAAGTTGTTTTACAATAATAAAGAGCGAAAATATATCTATAATTCATTTAAGTTTTCTCCACGTAGTCAATTCTACATCTTTCCGCAACCGCATCAACGCAGATATATAAAATAAGCCTCCCACCACTATTGAGCGAGTGCAGGAGATTCCGTCGGTTTTTTATCACACACGTTAGACGCGGCGATTCGCTAACACACCTTTACACTCCTCACACACAAAACCACATGTTTCGTGAAAATGTAGGACCATCATGAAACTTCGTCACGTGACTTGCACGGCGATAAGAATCACCTCTGATTGATGAAAAAATAGCGAGGACCGGAAACGGTCCTATGTATTCAACTCCGGTCCTCGGTAGTCCGGGTGTACTCAAATTTGGTCCTCGTTTTTCACGCCTTACAATGCGCACACACACACACACACACACACACACACACACACACACACACCGGTGAATAATTAATCAACACCATGTTAACCTTCGCCCGTATAGGGGGAGCAACCCAAAATTTTTTTTTTTTTTTTCCCAACACAAAAAAAAGCACCCCTCTATATTTTTAACTCTCTCCCGGAACCCTAAAAAAATTTTTTTTAAAAATTTTTTTGAGGGGAAGGCAGGGCAAAGAGTTTTATGAGGTCATAAAAGGGAGCACCTCCGAGCAGTTTTCAACAAATACGTGATTATCGCACCTAAACATAACATTGTTGCCTACATCGACTGGTATTATGTGTTTTGCAATGCAATTTTGCAATGCCCAGATGGGTTCCCATTGGAAAAATAATGTTCCAAAAATCGGTGACCTCGGTTGACCTCGTTTGACCTTCCGACCTTTTTTAGCTGACCTACGGTAATTTTTCGTGCTGAATTCGAATTCAGCGTCAATTTTTACCCTGAGGAACTCTAAACTTCGAAATTGGAACCACTCTTAAAAAAGTTGGACATTTGGGGTCACGGCTTTGACCTCATTTGGTGCATGACATATTGGTCCGATCACATCGTGTCACATGTCGTCATGTTCGCAAGGTCCCAATAAACATGTTTCCGGCCATGTCGTGCATATTTAGACAGTAGTTTCGATATAACTGACGATTTTCTTCGGAAAATACCCCAAAAAATCAATTTTAGACCTTTGATCTGACCTGGAAGGTCAACCATTGACCTTAGAAGGTCATACTGAATTCCAATCGCGAGATCTCGGCCGAATCTATAACTTTCATATTTGGTTCGTTTTCGTAACATGCACGGTTTCGAATCGCTAGGGGGGGTCGTACCCCCTATACGGCCGAAGGTGGTAAAATGCCGAAAACTGGCGAGGGTTAAGAAAATAAAAATACATGACAAGTTTATCACGGGGAACTGCGGAGTTTCAAAATACAGCATCGAATACGGTAGCGTGTGTGTGACGATGGAACAACGATGAAAACGATGACGATGAAACAACGATGAAACAACGATGAAGCAATGGGAGCAGCCGCCACCCCCACCCTGGAGGGTCGGAGGGGGCCGTCCGGACGGCCGCCGAGTGTGGTCCACAAGGGTCCCATAAGGCGTCGGTGAAGAGGACCCGAAAGGCTCCCTGGGCCGGCATGTAGGGCCCCTGGACTGACGAAAGGGGCTCTGGCTGACCAAAAAGGTCCCGGGCCGATGAAGAGGGCCCAGAGTCAATGGAGTGTTTGAGAGTCCAGAAACCAGAGTCAAATATCTCCCTCAGGAAGATATTGAGATCCTTGGTTGGGCTAACGTGAAGAGCTTCTTGATAGACGGAGGGGCCTGGATAGTTGAAAGGATCCCCGGGCTTATGGAGAGGGCCCGAGCAAATATGAAGGGCCCTTCGATTGTCGGCAGAGTTCAAGCTGAAGAATAAGCCCCTAACCTGATGGACAGGGTCCAAGCTTTTGAAAAGGGATTTCCGGCTTGCCGGTAAATGCTCTGGGTCGTCAAAGAGGGCCCCTAAGACCACAGAGGGGGGAGGTTGTCCGAGTTGCCGCTGAGGACCTCGGGCCGTCAGAATGGGCCTTTGGACCGACGGATGGAACCCAAACCGCACAAGGGCCCCTGCCAGCTGAGGAATAAACAGGACATGACAGCTGTCTAAGGGCCACGGAGGGTTGGGATGCTCTTTGGGTTTGAAAGGGTCCCTGGGAGATGAACAGAACCTGTAAGAGCTGAAGAGGACTAATGAGGGAACATCTGAGATTTGAAATGCCCCGAGATGACAGCTAGACAGGACTATTGAGAATTAATAATTGTGGGTCCCTAAAAACAGGAGAGTGCCCTGAGGGTTGAAGAGGATCTCGAGAAAGTGAGAGATGACTGGACTGGGATTCTTCTGATGTTGAGGGCGGCTCCTAATGGATGAACAATGTCCCCTGAGAGGTTGAAAATTCCATGTTGCTGGCGATTGATGGGAGGTATACTGAGGGCCAGCCGCAGAGCTACAATGTTCTTGAAATTACAAGGCCTGTCGATAACTAGGAAGGGCACCTAGCAGCTTGCGAGGGGCCTTGAGGGCTATCATAGCCCACTGAGAGCTAAGGAGAGTCCCTAAAGCTAACGACGGTTATGCGAAATGCTGAGAACCAGTTTTAGAGCTAGAATGTCCTTGCTAGCCAGAAAGACTGTCAAGGACCGAGGAGGTCCCCTAAGAACAAGAGCGAACCAGACTGTGATGCTTCTGAGGCCACGGCCGCCCCAACGACCACAGCTGTCCTGGCGATGACGATCGCCCAAGCGGCCCAGCTGTCCCAGTGGCCTCAACACAGCTGC